>OY288108.1:94838397-95113397 GCA_958431115.1 Syrphus vitripennis | reverse complement strand
CCAACAACAAACAAATGGCTCCTCTTTAAAGATTTACTACCATAATGCCAGTGGGATTCGTCATCAAGTCATCTTGATTACGACGTCATTATTATTGTTGAAACCGGGCTATGGGGTGGAATCTTAGATTCAGAAATTTTTGACAACTCTTATATTGTCTTCCGAAGGGATCGATGTATAGGTGCCGAAGATCGGGGTGGTGGTGTTATGATTACTGTTCGTTCGTGCGTATCCTGCAAGTCAGAACCCTACCTTGATGTCAAACAAATGTGTGTTTCAATTAATGCCGAACCTAACATTTTTTTATACTTCATCATTAGTTATATTCCACCTAGTAGTGATATTGAAATTTATGAAAAGCACTTGGCTAACATTGAACATATTAACACCTTAAGTAACAATTCGAAAAACATTTTTGTAATAGGCGATTTCAATTTGGGTGATGTGAAATGGTCATATTCTGATTCTAATAAAATGCTCATACCTAGTAATTTAAAACGAGATATCGAAATAACTTTCATTGATCATCTGTATGCACTAAATTTAAATCAGGTTAACAATGTTTTAAACAGTTTGCTAAAAATTTTGGATCTTGTATTCATTCCTTGTGATGAACTTAAGGTATCAGTAAGTGAAATTGTTCCTTATTCATTGTTGAATAACTCGATTCATCATAAGGAATTATATATAGTTCTTTTTACTTACAATTATTTAAAAAATGATAACTCAAATGCTAATTCTTTTAATTTTTCAAAATCAAATTTTATTGAACTCAATAATTATCTAGGTAATGTTGATTGGAAAACGGAGTTTCTAGGTCTGAATTTAAGTAACTCATTTCATCATTTTGTAGATATTTTAACAAAAGCTTTTGATTTATATGTGCCACGTAGAAACAAAAAGAATGTGTCCAAACCTCCATGGTATAATAAGAAATTGGCACATCTTAAAAATTTGAAGAACAAATCCTTTGCTAAGTTTAAAAAAACAAATAATATGGAGGACAAAAATCAGTTTTGTAAACTACGTAAGGATTTTACCATCCTCAGTAAATTCTCACATAGAAATTATATTTTGAATTTGGAACAGGACTTGAAGAGTGACCCAAAACGTTTCTGGTCGTTTATTAAATCCAAAAGAAAATCTATAGGAATTCCAACGTCTATGAATTACGGAAGCGTTGAATCTACAGATGTTAATAATACTGTAGAACTCTTTGCTCAGTTTTTCGAGTCGGTGTATTCTAATTTAACTCCAAATTGTATTCAGTCTCCAGGGAATGTACCTAAAGTTGATATTGGATCTATACACATAGACTACTCTGATGTCTTAAATGCACTAAACTCTCTCAAATTAAATTCAAATCCAGGGGTGGATGGCATACCTACTATAATCTTGAAACGTTGTTCAAACTCCCTCTGTAAGCCATTACTTTACATTTTTCAATTTTCATTGTCAGCAGCTGAATTTTTAAATGAATGGAAGTCTTCGTTCTTAATCCCCATTTTTAAATCGGGTTCAAAAAATAATATTGAAAACTATAGGGGCATCTGCAAGCTATCTGCAATTCCTAAGCTTCTTGAAAGTTTGGTAAAAACCAAACTTGATTTTCTTGTAAAAGAACATTTAAGTGAATCTCAACATGGGTTCATTTCGGGAAGATCAACTATTACTAACCTGGCTTGTTTCTCGTCATTTGTTGTGGACGCTATCGAAAATAGAAGTCAAGTGGACGCTATATATACTGACTTTAGCAAAGCTTTTGATTCGGTCAACCATGATATTTTGCTTCTTAAACTCGATTCATTTGGAATCCATTCAAACTTACTTAAATGGATTTCTTCATTTCTAAAAGGAAGAGTCCAAAAAGTAAAAATTCAAGGATGTACATCAAGACCAATCAAATGCACTTCTGGTGTTCCTCAGGGTAGTCATCTGGGGCCACTGCTTTTTATCATTTTCATAGATGACATCGTTAAACATATCAGATATTATAGCAATTGTCTTATATATGCCGATGATTTGAAATTATTTTTAAAAATAACCTCCATTGATGATTGCGTTAAGCTTCAAAAGGATTTAGACAATTTGTCTAAATGGTGTAATTTTAATTGCTTAAATCTTAATATAAAAAATTGTTTTATTATTTCTCTTTCTAGAAAACCTCTTCCTCATGAGTTTATGTATTCTCTTGAATGCAATACCCTTCAGAGAACTTCAAAAGTGAAAGATTTAGGTGTTCATTTCGACTCAAAGTTTTCGTTTTCTTTACATGTTGATACTGTTGTTGCTAAATCTAACGCAATGTTAGGATTCATTAAAAGAAATTCTAGTGATTTTTCTGACCCTTATACTCTGGTTTCACTGTATACTTCCTTGGTAAGACCAAATCTTGAATATGCGGATATCATCTGGAACCCTTACCAACAGTCTTTCTGCGATAGAATTCAAAGAGTTCAGAATCGTTTTACGAAATACGTATTCTATAAATTGAATTGGAATTTTACCCCTTCTTCTCGAGCCAGGCAAAGCTTTTTGGGTCTGCAACCTCTAAAGTCCAGAAGAATTATTCAGGATATTGTTTTTGTGCGTGACATTCTTTGCTACCACATAAAGTGCCCCTTGTTACTATCTATTGTACAAGTTTATGCCCCAATACGACCATTAAGGGAAAGACACCTTCTTTTTGAGCCAAGGCATAGAACAAATTATGGTCAAATTGAACCACTTTCAAGGTCAATCAGAGAGTTCAATAATGTTTATGAGCACATTGATTTAACTTTTTCTCGAGAAAATTTTAAAAACATATTGTACTACTTATTTCTAAGAATTTGATATTTGTATAGTTGTGTAACTAATTTATTTAACTATTGTTATTATTATTATTATTTATATTGTAGCATTTTGTATATATTTTTTTTTTAATATTATTACTTATTTAAATAATTTTTATAATGTAATCTGTTAAGCTTTTTAGCTCGTAGATGAAATAAGAAATAAATAAAAGCCCAAAATTTTGTCAATTTACCTAATAATTTTTGTAAAATTTGGCCGATATCTATTCCCAAGGTGAAATTTCAATGCAACTCTTGTTGAAAAGTTCTTTAAGGTAAAAAAAATTACATGTATTTCTTATGGGAGTGAAACGAGTTGACGTTTAATTTTTTTTTATCGATTTGTGAACCAACCCGAGGTAAAAAAAATTATTGACTACGACTTTTTTCGCCCAAGAAAATGTCAGTGCCATTGATTTGTAGGTTTTAAGCATTTTTTGTGTAATTTTTAACTCACGAAGTATTTGTTTTCAAAATATTTTTTTCCAAAACAATTTTCTAGCCGAAGTTTGTGTATTTTTGCAGCAGTTGCTTTTGAGAATTGTTGTTTATTGAAATTTTTATGTCCATGTTTTTCCAATAATTCTTTTCGGTCAATTTTTTGGCAAAAATATCAAGCCTAAAATCCCTTACACCTGCAAAGTATTATGGTAAAATTTGATTTTTAGCACTTTTACAATGTTGTGTCCGAAGCTTTTTTTCCATTAACATAAGATTCGAATGAGGAAGAAATAAAGCAGGGAAAACAGCAAAATCCTTTTCTCTGGACAAATGTCCACCAGATTAGTTCTAAAAACTTCAATCTTCGTAATTTATACAAAACATAGAAATAAACTTCAGATCCTTTTTAGACCCCGAAGTCAAAATTATCAAAATTTCAGTAACGAAAAACCTAAAAAAAAAGATGTCAAATTCCTTCAGCGGTTGTTGTTGCAAACAATGTGATCCTTGTTGCATACCTTACGGGGTAAGTTTTACAAGAGGAAATTAAATTGGCGAAACAAACATTATTTTCACTTTGGATAGCAATCATTAGAGTCGTCTTGTTTCGGAGCAGAAGTAGAAGCCATACCACAAGTTCTGCCATCACAAGAACAATTATTGTCTCCTAAATGTGCATCACTAATTTTGAATAAAAACTCTGTTAAGAAAAACGTAATTATACCTCTGATAAAATTAGAGACTCGAAAAATGTGTAAAAGTATGAATTTATTGGTAAGATAAATGCTGAATGCAGCAGAAATGGTTGCTATCCAAAAATGAAATTGTTTCGCATTTTATTTGAATAATTACAAAAAAAATTGTTTTTTTTTCTCTTATTTTAGCCAAAAACACATATTTCAAGAAAAATTAAATCGGATGTGCTTTATAGTTCTTGGGAGTGCTGCAAGCGAAATGGTATTCAAGATGAAACACCCCAATGGCTTGTTCTGGGTAGACCTTATCGTCGGCCTGGTCCAAGTTATCGTTGTCGAGTTGCTTACTATCCAACAGCCTACAACTACAGTAATTGCTATTGAGGCAAGAAGTTTTTATATTTATAACATATTTCAATAATAATGAAACGAGAAGGCAAATACATATTTGAAACATCGAAGAAACAGTTCTTGCTAAGGTCTATCAGCATTTCTTGTTTCTACAAAAGTCAACGTAATGGATCATTAGAAATAACTTATTGCTTCAATCTTGTTAAAATAAAAAATGTCTTTTTGGTAACTTTTAATTTTCGCCAAGTTTGACAAACTTTTTAAAAATTGTACGATTTAGAGAAAATTTCACGTAACCAAAGCACTCAATAAAAAAGTTTACAAAATAAAAAAATATCGGAAATAACTCAGTGACGGCGGGGTGTGGCGAATTGTGGAATTATGTCTTGAGTAGTCATTCCTTTGCATCATGAGTTGTGAATCTTTTTCAATTTCTTCATTCTCCGCCCAATAAAAAAAAGTCAAAAAATCTTCATGTATCGGTATTTGACGTTATTTTTGATTGATTCTTCAAATAAGATATGGTTGAGTCAAAAATCGCTTTTATTGTATTAAACTTTTTTTTAAAACAATTTTTTTTCGGAATTATGTTACTACTAGTTGGTTGCAATAAATAAAAAATTTTTGGTAAAAATATTCGTCTAAGATTTCGTAGTAGGTACCTACCTAAAAAAATTTTTTTCAAAAAAAAAAGTGTATAAAAAAAAAATGGAAAGTTTTTTGAATCGCGTTTTTTGAAAACTAAGCATGTGAAAAAGTTTACACTAGAAAATGAAGGGAAATTAAATTTTTCGCAATAAAGTTTTGATCATATTATGGTTGGGAAAAACATTAATGGCATTGCAAAGTTTAGGCTGAGCATCTGAAAACACCAAAACCCAAGATTAAATACCTCAAAAGAGACCCAAAATGTCAAAATAATTGAAATTATATAGGAAATTGATTTCACTTGCCATGATTATTACGCTCAGTTTCAGAAACTCAAAAATTGGAGCGCTTTTACTTTTTTTATAAATTTTTTCTAAACTTATTTTGCATTGAAGCAGTCTTAATTTGATAAAATCGGAACCACCTCACCAATTTGACTGAATTTAAAGTCAAATATAATACAGGGAAGTATAATAAATGTCCGAAAAAATGTCCACCCCTCAGAACGCCCACACAAAATTGCATTTGCTCGGCTAAGTTTCTTTAAAAAAAAATAGCATCTTTAAAGTTTGCTCCAAATTTAATTACAGATCGTTTTTAATTTCATTTCGAGTGAATTTGAATTATAGAACATATCTGAAAGTTTATCTGCTACAAGTTCATTAAATGATTCAGATCTTTCCGCCAATAATTTTAACTTTTATTTTAAAACTCTAAAAAAAAAATTCACAATTTATTCCTTTTTTATTTCGAAATCAATAGAAACACAATATTCTTTACAAGTAACCTGCAATTAGAACAAAAAATAAAATCTCATAAATCGTGAAGCTTTAACTACAAATTATTCATCGAATAACTTACACGGATAATTAGTTTGATTTCCATTAAAGTAATTCTGAGGATTAGGCATAAAGTTTCCAGCTATTCCTGAATTAAATTCGCCCACACCTGAGGGCATCTGTAATGGCATATCATTTTGATAGTTTTGATAACCATTCATTGGCATTGGTGCACTTGACGTCATCGGCATGTTATACTCTGAAAAACCTGACTGTTGTTGTCTAAAAAACCCGTTTTCAAAACCTGTAAAGTTTGGTTTTTGAGAATCCATCAATGCCATTGAATTGAATTCAGGTGGATAAAAGGATGATGGTGGAAAGTTTTGTGATGATTGTTGTAAGCCGTTGCCATTTTGTTCCTGATGTTGACACGTTGATCGAGGACAAGCGTCTTGGAGACCATTCCGTCGGGAACAATCACAATTGGTATACATTCGACCAGCTCGAATTTCATATTTCGTGGAATTTTTGATGTTGTTTGTTGTTGGATGCTGAAAATAGACAAATACAAAAGAATTTGAAAAATCATCTATTGAAATAAATTGGTAGCTTATCAAGGCAAGATTCACCACTTACCTTGATAAGCTCGAAGAGAGGAGAAATGTGAAAAGCCTTTAGAAAAGAATGTTATCATGATGTTTGCGACGAGAAGGGTTTGGGGGATAGTAGAATCTATAGGGCTGACTTTGTCGAGTCATTCCTGCATTTTCTCCAACTTCAGCAAACCTCTGCGGTTCACTATGTGACATTGGCATACAATTTGGATTGAAGCTATTGGAAGCACAAAAAGAACCACATTTCTCGCAGGTTCCATCATGTTGGTGGTAGTTCCTTCTTAGATCGTAGGAACTACTTGCAGCTCTGGGATCAATCATTATTGCATTTGGATTTTGGAACATTGAGTACTGCTCCATTGTAGGTTTTAACCGAATCGGTTGATATTGTTGGTAATTACTGCTTGCAAATTGATGTTGATGATAATTTGGCATTGAAGATTCTTCTCCACAAAATTGCTGCACACTTTGAGAATTTAAAACTGGCCCAGGAATATAATATTCTTGTTGAGGGAGTTGGTGAGATTGCGGTAATGGTGTCGTACTAGAATATGGAAAGTATGAAAAAGTTTGCAAACTTTCCGAAGCCTGAGCAGATTTCTTGGGTGGATGATACATTGGAGAATAGATGCTTGATTTTGTATTCCGTGGAACATAAGCTGAACGAATTGGTTCGATATGTGATGGAGACTTTGGTTCTTCATTGTCCCGGGATAGTTGTTGCTTTAAGGGGAATGTTGAGGGCTGTTAGAAATGAAAATAAAATGAAACTTACCTCAAATGATCCAGGGGCACTTGCATCAAATTCAGCTCCAAATGGAATTGGCATGTCACACATTTTTAAAAATAATAGAAATTTTCAAGAACGGTTTTTATTTTTTTTAAATTATTTATTTTAAATTTATAATCACTAGAATTTTGGTAGTTTTTATTTTGTGTTTTCTTGAACTTCTTAATTGAATTTTATCAAAATAATAATATTTTTTTCCTTTTTTGTTGTCAATCTAGACTCTAAGCATCGGTGGAAAAAAATTTAAATTGAAATTCAAAGTGGTTTAGCGCTAAGTGGGGAACTATCAATAAACTTAGAAACTTGGAAAGTTTTTGCTAGCTCCATCAAAGTTTTTTGTACAAATATTGTGCTTGGTAAATTACTGGCACTTCAATATAATTATTTTTAAGGCTGTGCGTTTCTTTAAATTGCAATTTTTCAAAATTTTTTTCCTATTCTTCTCTTTAAAAAATTTGAGACCCAAAAGTAAAACAAAAAAACCGTACTTTTGCACTCTTACGATTGGAAAAAACTATACAAAGCCGTTTAGAGTGAATTAAGCAACTCTATATTCGATTTTCAAAAACAAAAAAAAATGTTGTAGAACTGTTTACTTGAGAGCGTCCAACCTATTATAAGCTAGGTACCTGTACCTACACTGCAAGTATTTAATACTCATTTTATGTTTCCATTCGTCTAGGGGCTTATAACTTAGTAAAAAATCTTTTAAACTGCTAACATAAAATGAAAAAAAAATACCTACTTTACGAATCAAACATATACCAAAGTCTGTGGTCTGTGCTTGGAATAAAAATCCTTTCATTAAAACAAGAAAAAAAAACCCTAGCCATTACAGAATGGAAATAATTCAATCAAAGATAGTACAATATTCCATTCCGCCTTCTTATAATGGCCAAAGGTGTGCAAATACAAATAAAAATTGTAAAACTCCAGCCAGGATTTCATTACATTTCTTTTTTTTTTATTGTTTTCAATTTGCTTCAATATTTATCTACCAAGGAATTGTTTGTTTTTTTTTGTATTCATAGAAATTTTTCTTTTATTTTTTGAAAAAAAAAACTTGAAAATCAGAGTAAATTTCCAACGATTACACACCGTAAGAATGCAGAATCACATCATCACGCAAAAATGTGGAAATCAAAATCAAATAGTAAGAAGAAAAAATCCAAGCCCATCATCACCAGTTAAACACTCAGAGTCAATTGATTACATCAAAAATAAGATTTAAATAAAAATAATTCAAAACTGTTACTGTGATTTTTTTTTATTGAATATAGTTATTTGACAATGTTATTGAATTAGTGTTTTAGAAATGTTCATTTATATCAAAATTTAATAAAAATCAAGCCAGTCGAAAATTACAAAAAAATGCTGAAAACCAAAAAAAAATTGACATGATTTGTTTTTAATAATTTGTCTCAAACAATAACACCAGCCACAGCCGCCAAAAATTTAGGAATGTGTGACAAAATTTGGGAAGTTATTTCACGGAGCCTGTTGAGTCTACGCCTCATTCACATTTCATGTAAGAACCCTAACGCATTACTTTTACACGAAATTTATAATTTGCGACTATATGTAGGTACTATAAAGCAAGTTTTGAATTTCGTAAAAAATTTAACTCGAAAAAGTAATTAGATCTTTTGTGTGTGTATGTCCCGGCTATCTGTCTGTCGGTGTTCGTCAACCAAACCTTATTCCCTCGAAGTTACCTACGATTTCTTTTCTATGAAATTTTGTCTGCATGTTTGAAAAATAATTCATTACGTCAAATATTTTTCAAAAAAACCCTTACTAACGGAACTGCCACAGAACCGCATTTTTGTTTTCAATTTTATCAATAACCGTTTGATAGATACCAGTCAAATTTTTTTGAAAGAATTTTCGAAAAAAAATATTATTTGAATTTAAAAAAAAACTTTATTTTTTTTTTTGAAAACTAAATATTTTGAAAACAGATATGTAGATAGTTTTTTTTTTCTATTTAGTTCTTGAGTATTTATTTTTAATTAATAATTAAATATCTATACTTCCCAATTTGTTTTTCTAAAAATACTAAAAAAAATTGTATGCTACCTAAAAATATAAAAACTTGGTATTGAAACCCCCGTCTACGGTTTTTGTTTTTTTTTTTTTAAATCGTATTTTCTTGACAAAGCAGATGTTATCCTTAGTCTTAAGCTCAAATTTATTTTATGCAATTCAAATAATGAAATTGATGCTTTTTGTTTCCTTTAGTATTTTTTTCATTCCAAATTTCAAGTGAAATTTATTAGTTAGCTTTTTTTCAAAGAAAAAAAAATTAAAAACTAAAAAAAAGGATTGAGCACGGTTGGGTTCACAGGAACCCCAATACGAAAACTGATATTAAAATGATTTTTGTTGTTTGTGACGTTTTGTAAATCAGTAATCCACTGTGGCGTATGCTTAGGCTTTTCATTTTCGAAAATATCTTGTAAGAGAATAAGACCAAAATCAAATTGCCTGGAGTGTATGGAAATCATATCGAGGAGCTATGTGTGTGTATGTTTTTTTTTTTTAGTACATGCATACGGTTCCGCAGAGGACTAAAACATTTCGTGACGTTGCAAAAATTAACAGTGGCATCAGGATTCAATTTTTTTTTGTGTCTTCTGCCCTGTGTCGTTTATGTTCTTCCTTCGCATTTTTTTTTCTGTTTAAACCACTCACATAGCTTTGTTTTTCTTTCAACACAACGCGGGTGTTTTTTTTTTTTGTGTTCCTGTTTTTTCCTTCGAATATTATACAGAAGAACCAAAGGGATTCATCATTGTTGCCTCATTAAGGCGATTTTCACTATTTGCTTTGCAATTTTTAAGGATTTTCGGATTTTTTCCCTTCTTTATAAAAAGAAGCAGAAGAAGTAAGTAGATATGTTTAAAAAATATGAAACAAAACAAACATTTTGACAGAGATGATAAACGTCAAAAAGAATAATAAAAAAAAAGATATACCTAAACGACAAAATTAAGTGGCTAAAATGAGATCCTTATTTTGCTGACAATAGAAACGAAAATGACAACAACGCAACGACGACGTTGACAGATACTTAAGAAATTCCCATACAAATAGTTCAAATCCCGCTCCAGCTCCGTTACGCCATAAGCCACCCACTTAATTCTTTCTCCCTCTCTCTCTCTCTCGGCTATATCTGCCGTGGATTTATGTTTTCAAATATCGTATAATATTCTTCCTACCAATATAAGAAAGCGCCATTTTTTTTTGTTTAGCTGGTTGGTGGGTATGTTTTCATTCAACTTTACAACAACAGGAAATTGGTGGTTGGTTCCGGACTTGGTTTCTTTTTGTCCTCTTTGTAAGCAGAATAAAACCAACACGCGATAAGCCGTAAAAATAGCTACTTTTCGTTTCGACTGAGATGTGCTTTGTGATAAATGAAATGACAATTTTCATATTTACATACCTTAATCCTATCAATTTGTCTGGCCAAAGCGGGAATTTCAACATTTGTTATTTCTTCTTTATTATTTTTGCTGGACTTCCACTGGAGGGCCAACTTATAATCTTTGGCTCGTGTCGTATGTTTTTGTTTCTTTCAATTGAGAGGGTTTGAGGGATTAGTTGCATGCAATTGGGCACTGATAGTGTGGCAGGCCATTATTTGACTGAAGCACTTTGTACTTACTTCCTGAAAATATTGAAGGTACTTCATCAAAATTCTATATAGGAAACTAATATATGTTGAAAAAGGATTTAAAAAAGTTAATTAAGATCCACAAATATGTACAATGATGGGGAAATCGGTGACTTCCAATATATATTTTTATTCAAACACTTCCAAAAACTTTATTGATAAAAGATTATTTCATTAAAATAGTTTCACAGATTTGTATTCAAAATTTTTATGTTAATGCTATTTAGATATTATTAAAATAATATTTTTCAAAATACAACTTTTTTTGAAATTTGATTTTTAAGTGTATTTGTAGGTATCTTAAGATACTCAAGAAATTCTATATACATGCCTACTAAATGTACTTATAACGAACCTAACAAGTTTTGAGTTTTGGGCATTTTTATTTTTGTGTTCAATCTTTTTTTTTGTTGATTGTTTCAGCAATTTAGATACTCCTCTCCCACAAAAATTGACAAGACAGAAAAAATTGTTGATCGGTACCGAAACGAAACCAAGAAAAGAATTAGTGTTATACGAGATCGAGGTGAGAATGAAATTTTTCGATTTTGACGAGACCCAGACGAGACGTCTCGTGGCCAGCCCAGATTTTATATGATTTATTCATTTTTCTCCATTTTTATACGATTTTAGTTATTGATTAATACATAAGTATGTTCATTTACATAGAAGAAAAACACGTCCGATCCGGTCTAATATTTTATTTGAAAAGGTATCAATTATTGATTTCATTTAAACAATATTCAATAACAAAATACAAAATTCGACAATATTCATTGATATAATACTTTTAAGAATGTACCTAACTAGACAAGCATGGAAAGAATGTTCCGGAGTAAAATGGTGATTTTTCAAGTAAGATTGTTAAGTGTGATGGACAAAAATGTAATCCTTATTTGTTTCCTGACAAATTTCCTTTTTTTGACAGAACTATATTGACGACATTTTTTTTTATTTGACAATTTTTTTGATCAAGTTTATTTTAATATTCACGAAAAACTTTTTTTATCATTTATCATTTATCTCTTTCTTACTTACTTACTTACTTCGGTCCTCAGACCTTTGACGTCCATGGGGTTCTCCTTGGGGGATGCTTAGGGGGAGGCCTAAAGCCTCCACTACTCCTGAGCGCCATCGTGTACGGTTTCTGGAGATGTACCTCAGCTCTCTCCAACTCCAACCCTTCACCAGTTGTACTGATTCCTCTTCGACCGTTCTTCGCCAAGTACTTCTAGGTCGGCCCACTCCTCTGCCTTGCTGCGTAAGAGGGTTCCATTGCATCGCTTGACACGCAATGCACTCGTGGCCTTTTCGAGACGTATGCCCAATCCACTGCCACTTACGTTTTCGTATTAAAGAGTCGATGGGTTCCTGACCTGTCCTCGCATGAAGTTCATCATTGGAGATACGGTTAGGCCAGAAAATCCGCAAGATGTTTCGCAGACATCTATTCACGAACTTTTGCACCTTTCTTTTGACGGTGGGTGTTACTTTCCACAAAAAAACTTCTATTTACAATTTATTTAATTCTCGAGGTCAAACAAAAATTTGCACTTTGTTCTTGAAAAACATATTTTTTGGACGAACCTTTGAGGATTTTTTTTTATTTGACAATTTTGTTGACAGTTGAGTAAACCTTTTTCTACAATTTTTACTTCCATTTGGTTGTTGACTAACATATGTATTTTCTTTTTTGATGAACTTTTGACGACTTTTTTTTATTTGGCAGTTTTATTTACAATTTTTTTTTGAAATAGTAACGAAGTTACGCAAGACAGAGTTACGCAAGACAGAGTTACGCAAGGACAGAGTTACGCAAGGACAAAGTTACGCAAGGACAAAGCTACGCAAGGACAAGGTACGCGAGGCAGAGATACGGAATGAAAAAGATATGCACAATTGATGAAAATTTACTTGCGTCCCATTTTGAAGCCCTTCTCCTGCCTGACCCCAACCTTGCTTAAGCAATAACGAAGTTGAAATTTTTTCAAAACACCTTATGAAACTATTTCTTTTATTATTCTGTGGCAGCTACCACAACCTGTGTCGATTTCGTAGCTACTATATTGTCTTCTTTTTGCATCCCAATATCCAAACGACATCTGGTTTTTAGTATCTTTGTTTTGCATATCTTTTTCATTCCGTATCTCTGCCTTGCGTACCTTGTCCTTGCGTAACTTTGTCCTTGCGTAACTTTGTCCTTGCGTAACTCTGTCCTTGCGTAACTCTGTCTTGCGTAACTCTGTCTTGCGTAACTTCGTCTTGCGTAACTCTGGTATTCTCCCTTTTTTTTACAGTTGTTTTAAAATTTTTATTTCGATGACGAACATATTTTTTCCAAGAAAACTTTTTTTAACAATTTACTTGTTGATCAATTTTTATTTTCGTGATCAAAAAATTTTAAACTCGGTGATCAACATATTTTTTTTACGACTTTTTTATTTTGTTTTTTTTTAGTGGCCAATTTTTTTGATGAAATTTTTTTACGTTGATGAAAATTTTTTTCCTAATAAACCTTTTTTTACAATTTATCTGTTGACCAATTTTTATTCTCACGTTCAAAAAACTTTCCACTTAGCTGGTCACTGGCATATTTTCTTTAAACATTTTTTTGGTTTGCCAATTTATTTTTATTATTTTTTATTTTGACCAAATTTGTTTTTATAAATATTTTTATCTGGAAGAAAATTTTCACTAGGTATAGATAAATTTTTTTCTTCTATTTTAAAAATTTTCATTTCGACATTTAGACTTAAAGAATTTTGTGTATAGTATTAAAATAAATTTCGTTTTGAAAATTTCTTAAGCCCCGCAAAATCCTTTTTATAAAAAAAAGTGTTAAGAAAGGCATTTGCCTAGCGACTGAAAGTACCCTTAACGGAGTTAGCTGAGTTAGATGTAAAAGTCACGGGCATGGTGTTATTTATGCTACATTTTAAACGTTGTTATTAATATTTTTTCCAAAATGTATAAGCAAAATTATCAGTTCAAGTTCATATGGGAATTCTAGGAACAACGTATATGTTTTCAAAAGTTGTAAAATCAGTCTTAAAACCAACAATATTTCAACAGCTCTTATTTTGTTGAATATAAATCTTTAGCTTACTTTTAATAAAACACTTATTATATTTGATTCGACAAATAAACATGTTTCCAAATCCCCCCGCCAGTATGTATGCAAATAATTCCAGACACATAAACAGCTTACAAGACTAATCCTGCCAAAAGTTCATAACCTTACAATGACATGTGTTTTCACATTAATCATCAGCATTCTCTCTCCAGCAAAACTGTTACCAACTAAATACAAAATATGATGCAACACCTACCGATGCACATCTATTTAAATCACCTGGAAGACCGCTCTATTCACTCCCACAGATGTTAATGTAGTGGAGCTATAAAAAAAAGAAGTAAGAACTCTCGAAAAAAAAAAATGGAATTCAACTCCCTGCGGTTTTGGTTGAACCAGGTGTCAAAATTCCCATCACTATCATTGCCGGTCGATGGCTCTTCACCAAATTTCAGCTCAGCCTTTGCTCTGCAGAAGTTGGGAATATACTTAAATTCAAGGGTGCGAGATATACCATGAAGATGAGGAGACCCAAAATGGATATAAAGCAGCAAGCAGCATCAACTATAGCTATAACACCGCAACATTTCTACCTTCGAGTGGTAATCCGTAAACGGGAGTAATAAGGTTAATTACAAGAGGGCTTAAGTTGAAAGGTGAATCCATCATTATTTTTGTTGCCCTTTCTTGCTTTTGTGTGTCATGGATGGATTTACATGAATGCGTATCCTATCTTTGGTTGGGAATTGGGATTTTGGTTGATGTTTTTTTTTTTGTTGTCGATCCTAATTTGTTAATGAGAAACGTTAATTCAATTTGTGTCCCAATGTCGAAAAATATAAGTTTGGGAGATTTGTTTTATCCTACCGCACACTCAACCCAATTTTAGGCAAAAAAGAAAAAATCAAAAATCAATTTGTTCGTGACGTTTTGGCAAAACAAACATTAAATTCCATCACCGAACTGTGGTGTGGAAAATAACTCGGAACAGAGCAAGGATGATGGGTTAAGGACTTTTCGTCAGAAAAGCTCATAATTAAACCGATGAAATCAATAAATTTTGTTTAGCTCCTGGCAGCCCATGGGTTGTATATTTGGCCCAAATATATCTATCGACGGATGTCTATGTTGAAATTTATATATACATAGGTAGGTTGATCTTTGAAAATCAAAAACCCATTTCAGAGTTGTGCCATGCGAATATCATGACAGCTATGTGACGATGTTGATGATGATGGGTCAACCACATAGTTTGCACAACACTCGGGAAGGCCAAAAGGGATTGGTATCGGTAGAGAGTACCCATCCACCCCTTTTTATTGTGATGCTTGTTGGGAGTTTATACTATAAATATGATGGAAGCTGGCTGGATGGCATTTGGCATTCATCGGTTTTGTCGATGTCGATGTTGATGTCGATGACAACGACAACGACAAACGACTACGTGACAACATGGATTCTGGAAGTTGAACAAATATTTGTTTTATCAAAAATCATATAATCAATTCGTCGGATTATTGCTTTGAAAATGAAAACGTATATTCTGATGCGATGATGCTGATATACTCGTACTAACGATGCGATGGCAGAAATATATATACATATGTATATATTTGGGGAGGGGGGTGATTCGATTTTATATAAGTTTATATTCAAGTTTTCTCTGTGAGGAAGGCTTTTGGATTGTGAATTCATTATGGACTTTTTGATTGAAAAGGCTTAATGAATATAAATTGAAGTCGAACATAGAAAAGCCAGAATTGTAGAGTTTTAGGTTTATAATATTATTATAGAATTTATTTTAAAGTTATATAAGTAGATTGTTTTAAAGTTGGTTTTTAAAGCAAATACTTTCTACAAATTGGTCTTTGGAAGCTATTACAAGAGTTATATTTTTGTTCTGTTTTGTGCATCACACAAACTTGATCTATAGGATACTCGTAACATGGCTTAGTTTATTAAAATAAAGACTACCTATACTAAAAAGTTTGAACAAGTGAAAAGTAGTAAAAAGTTATTTTCCTTTTAATTTTTTTTACGAACACAAAAAAAAAATAAAGACTCACAAATTAACAAAATTTTAAAGACTTCGTATTTTTTGTACTTTTTAGATCATTTAAACAAAACCGTTAATAAAATATACGTATTGGTGTTTCTACAGAAAGTAGAATTTTTGGCGGCAGAGCTGATATTTCCAAAACCGTTTAACCTGATTTTTTTTTCAAATATATTTATGTTAGTTTAATTGATATCTAAATGGGCAAACAAAATTATAAGGATCTGATATATTTTCATTCCTGAACAAAAAATTTTAAAGTCTTCTCAGTCTCCTGGGGTGTCCCAAGTCTGAAAACATAGGCCTGATTTGTGACCTTCGAACACAAACCTTTTTTAAAAAAGTAATATTTAATAACAAATGATTTTGTTACAAAAAAAAATCGATGAAATTAGTCCCGAGAATTACTCGTCATCCTCATTCCTGTCAGATGGAAACAGACAGAAGTATCAATGACGACGACATTGAACAAATTTTAAGATGCAGCAGCATGCATGATGTACTAGATGTTGTATACAGCCACTGCTCCTACGGGCTTTGACATACTTCATCGACGAGACCCTTACAACATATTTAAATTGATCTAACCTAGCCTAACTTTACCTAAAGAATAGACTCTTAGCGTAATCTTACGGAAGAAATTTGTGCCAAGGAACATCGATTATAATTATCCGTTCTATTTCTCTGTCATGTCATGACTGAGTACAGAAAACTTGTACAAATATTTAAGCAGGCATAATTGTTGCCACTGTAATTTAGACATAATAATTCCATAATATAAAATAATTTTTTAAAGTTTTTAAATTTTCCAAAAAATGGTAATTCTCTAGTAATTTAATTAAGAAGATTTCTGATTTTGTATATCCAAAGTTGAGGCAAAAGACTAGATGGTAGATATAGTTTGGGGAAAAACAAGAAAAAAATATATTGGATATTATATTTCCCCACGTTTGAGTACGAGAGCAACCTATTCGAGTGTAAATATTTAGAAAATATATTAAATTTCACATTAAATTCATTCTCTTATAAAATTATTTAATTTTTTTTTTGGAAAATAAATTCATGCTTTTAGAAGTTAAATTAAATTTTTGGCATTAAAACTATTTGTAAAAATCAAATTTAACTTGTTGAAAATTAGTGTAAATATAGTCACTTATAAGCATAAACAAGTTTATCGGGAAGAAAAAAAACAACCTTAATTTTTTTATTTTCATTAAAATTCTTTAAGAAATTTTTACAGATATTAAATTTTTGTTTTTGAAGAAACGGCTCTAATGATATTTAAAATTTGTATTTTTATGATTCATAAGGTCAAATCTTCAGTTATGAAGTAAAAAGCTTCTCTCCATAGCTTACTTTAGCAATTCAAAAAATGATTTTTAACCTATTTCATAATGTATGTAACTGTAATGACTAATGACATTTTAGTTTTTAATTTTTTTTTCTTTGTTCTAGTATACTTTAAGGTAAGATCAACTTCGTAAGATCCAGTTGTGCATTTTTTTCAATTAAATTGCAAAATCGTCTTATTTAGGTTTTCTAAGAAGTTTTTACTAAGAAGTTATTACTAAGAAGTTTAGCGTATAGCAAAAGCCAAAAGAGTTAAAAAATAGTCATATCTATGAGTTTTTATATTATTTTGGCCTGTCTTTTTTGCTAATCGCTAATTAAAGGCTTACCGTGGCGTATGTGGAACATTTTTTTTCCAATAGAAAGTCAAATTTTCTCATGTGGTGGCCGCCATCCTAAAAAATATGGTGATGGATTTTCGTTAAGAAATACCAATCAAGGATTTTTTCACAACAGTGTAGTTCCGTTTAGGGAGGAAGGGAAGTTAAAAAAAAATGATTTATAAAAAAACATTTAAAATGCTTGTAACATTTCCATTACAATAAATTAAATATTTTTAAGAGTCTGTCAATTAATAATTGTTTTACATACAACAATTTTTGTTGTAAAATATTTGTCCCTAAAAGCTAAAACCAATACTTTCGCGAGATAATTGACTTAATCTCGAGGAAAATGTGGAAGGATAACTAAGTTGGTGTTTTGGTCATGTCCAAATTTTATTTCATTCTGTGCCAATTCCTAACTAACAATTTTACTTCCGATTTCCTAGTTAAAGAGTTATTAAAATTAAAATGCAAATGCTTATTGGAGTAAATGGTAACATAATATTTTCTTTAGCATACCTACATATATCATCATTATTTGCAGGCGCGTTCAATCGATTTTTTTTAAGTAAACAATATTCGTGTTATAAAAGGGTACATTTGCTCCGATATTAAAGAAGCAGAAAGTATTTGCTCCAATAAGAAATTTGTTATTAGAGAATATTTTGCAGTCATGTTTTCCTCATATATTTATTGGAGTATTTGCAAAATATCTAAAAAGCAGGAAATTTTTATTCCAATAAGAAAATCGTTATTGGAGTAAGCACTGATTTTTCATTTCATTTATTGTATAAGTAATTATACTCTGTAAGATACAATATTTTTACAGTCCTACCTTACTGATATAACGCTTACATCAGATATATTTATTGACGTATTTGCTACTTTATAAAAAAAGTATGGAATATTAATTCAAAACGAGGCTCTTTTTTCAGTGAGCAAAACTCAATTCCGAGTGAAAGGATAAAGATCTACGTAAGGTAAGACTGTAAAAAGAACATCTTTAAATTTTTATACAAATCAATTTTATTTATCATGAAGGTCTTATTTACCTCTACATAATTTATGTAACACATACACAGCTAGATAGGTTCCTATCAAAAACAAATTTCTACAAACAAGAAACTGAAGTTAGCTAGTAAGGAAAGTACCTATAATCGTAAATTATACTTTCCTTTTAACATTACATAATCTACTACTTCCTAGGAAGGTACTCTGTTTCTGTCCATAAATTAACAAAAAAACATTTAACATTCCTATACCTATATTAAAAAGGTTACATCTTTTCTAGGACATATGTGGATAAATACGTATATATATATATTAAAGTAAAGTAATCATCGAGAGTGAGAAAATCACCAAACAAATCAACTTTATCTGGATCCCAAAAACAAATTCCCTAAAAACCTTCCTTTTCAACATCCATCCTTGCCTTCTATTATAGAAAAATAATATACCGAAGTTATCGCCACCACATGTGAAAATGTGGAACCTAGAATACTATTTAACCTTTATGCTTACCTAACCTACAACCCACTAATCTAACTTCCCTACAAATATAAAAGGAAGAGAGAGAGAGAGAGAAATGAGATGAGAAGAGAAGAAGGAAAAATCAATTTGTGTGATGTCAGTTAGCGCGAGAAAAATGTAGCTTTTAGCTTTTCCGTTACAAAATATCTTCTTCATGTCTGTCCTAACTCAACTGATGTCTGATGGGTCCCTAAATATAGTTATAGGTACCTACCTAACCTATAAATTCATACCACCTACACGACCAGGAGAATCGTTTCTATTACAAAAGAATACAATTTTCACCACTACACATTCATTCATATCCTATTCCTATCCTCTTTATGTCCCTCTGGACACCAAAACCCAACCAATGCCTGACGTATGCGCTCTGAGATGCTGAGAAAAACTGATTTTTTGGCTTGCTTTACGCTTAGTGGTTGGCATATTCCCTCTTTTGACAAGTAGGTGTGGCCTCAATACAATCACACACAAAAAAACCTGTTAGCTGTGAGCTGTGACTCTCTTTCTCCTTGCGAATTTTCAAAATGGTGGCCTCTTACAAACACACTAATACTATCATAAGATGAAGAGTCAAATTCATTTAGGGGTTGCAGCAGCCAACCAGCCAGCCAGCCATCTATAGGCAGGCAGGCAGGCAAAAGGACTAAACGACTTTTTGCTGCTGGAATACTACTTATGTAACCACAACATGTCTTCTTCCTCCTTGTATAGCCAGCATCAGAGAGATGAGCCTCCTGGATTTTACCAAACGCTCTCTCTCCCCGTCCCATCGCACAGTCATCCTCATCAGCCTGAAATTGTAGCGAAATACCAGGAAGCTGTGTGGTGGTAAAGTAACCTATCTTCACTGATGTGGCAGGAGTCAATGTCATTTGCACTTCACATCAACATCATCATCATCATATGGCTCCACCCTGTGAATCCTGGTTCTGTGCCAGTGTATGTGTATCAGTGGAGGCATTCTGGTATCTTTGTCTCAACTCAACCTTACTTTTTACGATTTTAAGTCATTTCAATTTGTAGAGTCAGTAAATCAACCCTCATATGATATACACACGCAGTCAGCCATTTTTACACACATTTACCGTTATAGTGTCTTCGTCGTTGAGAAAGGGATGCTGAGAGGGATTTTTTAATGCACATAATAATATCCACGCCCTTAATGATTTTTTTTGTTTAAACTAATTAATTCTGAAAAATGCAATTATGTGTCAAAAAGTCATGATTTTTGAGCCTGGCAGTTCTTAACAAATCTTTTTCTAACGGATTTCTTGCTTTCGAGAGCAACTCTCTCGCTCTGAATTGCTGAAATCAGCTGTTATATGTCAATTTTTTGAACAAAAAGTCTAATTGTCACCATTTAATGGCTGCGATTGCATGTACAGCATTGCCAGAAGTTTATTTTTTTTTACTACCAAACAACCTTCGTCGCATTGCACCAGTATCGACTTTGAACGAAAAATCTATTTGTGTGTGTATATGAGGGACGGAGTAGGGGGAGGGGGTTGCTGGTACTCTCTCACTGCTTTTGGTTGATGTGATACACTTAAATACATAGCTTTGTCATTCTTGACATTTTGTGGTGAATTTGTCGAAAGCCACAAGGAAGATACCAGAATGGAAAAATATAAAAAGAGGGGGATGTTTTGCAAGGATGCTTTTTGTTGTTTTTTTTTTCTGTCCCATCATCGAAGAAGAGCGTACAGTGTGTACATGTGGGCGTTATTTTTCTGTAAGCTGGTTGGTACCTATATACCTATATTTCCTGACTTTGTTTCTCTTTCTCTCGAGAGCACCAGGCACCAGGACATCACTAAAAATGAGATTGAGAGTAGAGTTGCTGGTGAAAGGAAAAGAAGCGCATCCTTTTTCTCATTCCCTATAATTTTTTAACTTTTTTTTTTTGAGTCTTCAAAAATTTTGCCGGCTTTTAGTTTTTTTTTCTTTCTTTTTATTTTAGTCGGGAAAAGCTAGTTGGGATTTTTTTTCTGTGCGTGTGCGGTGGTGGCAAGGACGAAGAGGGTGGGTTGAGAAATCCTGTGGCCAATGTCAGAATTTATCGTTAAAAACCGGGGGTGGATATAGGGTAGGTAAAAAGGTAAAGGTATGGTGGTTGGTTGGTTAGTTGAGTTGGTTTGGTTTTTCGTGTTATAGAGCCAGCAGATGGTATATCACCAAACCATCATCATCATCTTCATCCATCGTATGTACATAGTGAACTTTTCATATCAATGTCGTCGTCATCGTTGTTTTGTCATCATCTATCAAAAAGGATGTCAGGGAAACCAACCAGCCAACAGAAACAGAATCAGCAGCAGCAGCAGCCAGCCACATTTTCGAGTGGAAGATAAGTCGTGTCGGAGTCACTGACTGTGCAAAGTTACCGTGAGAAGGACGTGTGCACACTCAAAAATATTGTCGAATAGAAAAACGTGTGTAGTTGTTTTTTGTTGTTGTCTTGTTAGCAGTGTCGTTTCGATTTTTTGAAGGAACAAAAATTGAATTTTCGTGATAAATTTTATTTAAATTGTTCGGTTGCATAATAAATTTCCGAAAAAAATAAAAAAAAAAACGATTGAAGAATTTTTGATGAGTTTTAGAAAATTGATCGGATATCAAGAAAAAATAAAAGTTTTGTGAATTTTTGTGGAAATTTGTTTTTTTTTTGTTGAACAAATTAAATTTAGTATTCTAGTTTTAAGCAATAAAAAAGTACACAAAACTGCTGTCACCCTGGATACTTTAGGATTTAAATATTTCCATCAACGGAAAATGGGAACAGGTAAGGATTTGTTGCGATTGAGTCAGATGACTGGTTCATTTACCAAAGTCATAAAGTCAGCCATTTTGGAATATTGCCGACGGAATTCAGAAAAATATATTATTTTTTTTTTTCAAATTTTCAAATAACTACTTGGTGTTAAAAAAGCAGCTTAATGGTTTCTTGGTCGGCAATAATAGATATTAATCACATTTGATGAAAAAATATGTTTTTTAACTTGGGTGTCACAACATTTTAACAACCTGCTGACAAAGCAAATTAATCTGATCTCGTTAATTAGTAGAGTGTAAACATTTTATCTGTGCTTTTATTTTTATCATACTAATTATTTTATAAATTGTAAATTGTATTTATAGAAAAGCTATCAAATTTCACTATTTTTGTACATTTACTATCACGAATAATTAGTTTTTCTTACTGACTAAAATTTCACATTACTTCATGTCTTAGGGCCAAAATCTGTATTCCAGAAAACATGTTTGAAATATTTTTTTTTTTGCATTTGATTCAAAGTAATTTGAAAATACTGATGATACCATAAGTTTCATTCCAAACATTTTTGAATTTCAAATAAACTCAAATCAGGAAATATTTGGAACCTTATGTTGAAGCAGTAAAGTGGGAGTGTTGTGGTCCCAGCAGAGATCATGACAATCGTTGGTAAATTAAAAAAAGAATTGTTTTTTTCTCTGTATCACAAAGTGCAATTAGGTACTCGCCTGAATAAGTGAGAATTGGTAGAAAAAGACAAACTTTCGCTGTCAATTATTGATTTATTTAAGAATGTTATTGAATTTATCTCAATACAGACAAAAATGGATCACATTTTTATTTGGTCAATAAGATTTTCTCAATTATTTTAATATGACCTTCTTCTTAGTAATCAATCCATTCTTAAAGTGGCTTTAGGTCCTAATCAATTTGGAAATACTATCAGAAAAATTCTGTACTTGTTAATGTAATTTTTTTTTCATGTCAGGCTTCAGTTCTAATTTTTTAATTCAATAGTTTAATTGTCAATGGTTTTACAGAAACAACTCCGTTTATAAAAAAACAACTCCGTTTGTAACCAAATAAATTTTTAATGCTCCAGTATTTTCAGAATAAAGATTTTTCAAGAATTATTTGTAAATAAGCAGAATATTGGCAGTAGGTATGCGATTTTGAAAATATGTTGACATAATCGTAAAGAAACACGGAATGCCTTTTAATAATTATCACTTTCACTTGTTCACTTTTTACAGTCTTATGTTTGACCAGAAATTTCATTAAAAATTAAGTTAGGAAATTCGTTTTTGGACGTTGGAAAATATTTGGGTGATAAAACTACCAAATGTGATTTAGACGTTTTTTCCTTGAGCGTTATTGCCTATGTTTAATTTGTGTTTTGGAATACGTTCAATATTGAAACTTAATGCCAAATTTGAAAATATATTATTTTTTAATTTGTTGGCGGCCATTTTTTTTGTGTGGTTAACAAGATTATTTTTTTCTTTTTGGGTGAAACCATAGAGAAATCTTATTGTTTTTCTTCTATTTGCTGTAGGTAGTTCTTTTTTCTGTGCCGATATAGGTTGTGCAACTTAAGTCGTTTTTTTCTACCAATCTGACGTGGAATGTGTTGTTGGCTTTTGGACCGAAAAATCATAAAATGATGTTCATTTCAGTAAATCTTTGTTGTTTACAGACATTTTGTTTTAAAAGTAACTTAGACATTCCGATTTTATAAAAATAATTTTACAAATTTTAAAAAATGGTATGCAAGTTTTTAATATTCAATAATATACACTCAAAAATATTTTATTCAAAAAAATATCCAACTAGTTTTCAAAAAAGAAAAAAAAATTGATTTTTTTTTTCAAAAATACAAAAAATACAATTCGTCAAACCGTTTCAAGAAATTCGAGGCCTAAAAATTTAGTTTTAATGCAGGTACAGTTAATAACGGCTTTTTGAAAAATATTTTTTGACTTGATAATTTGGATTATTGAACCTTTGGACTTGGATACCTAACCCCATATTAAAAAATTATCAAATTGTTTGGAGCAGTTTTCGCGATTTATACATGCATATATTTTGTCTTAAATATTATATGATACGAAGGTACTTCTGGGACTGCCCTCGTAGATACCGTTTTTTCGAGCTTAAGAAAATAACATTTCAATTCGCCTTTAGAAAATTATTTAAAACCCGCAAGTCCTAAGAAGAGGTTTGACATTAAGACTGGCGGTGGTACATAATTGCTGGACCCACTTTCATCGTAATGTTAGGTCTGAGTTTCAAATCCAAGTAAAAATATATTTTGTGTAACTGGTTGAAAGTCTGGATCCACTGTTCAATTCTTTCCTTCACTAGTCAACTGTCAACTAAAGTCATTGGGCTGAAAAGAAAATTTAGGTATATGGAATAAATGGTTAAAAGTTAAAAGTATTTTTAAATGATTGTCAAAAGGAATGGAAATCTAGTTCAACAAGTTCTATTTTAGCTTTTCTAACTCTTTTACAATTATTTAATCAAAAATTCCAGTCATGCTACCTTCATTGACCGAACCACAAAATAGTAATGAGAAAACAATTGTGCAACTGGGCGTTTACGCACTATTTTTTATTGAATTTTCAACAAAATTTTGAAAATAATGTGTGAATTTATTTTTATGCCTACCTAACCTATCTATCTGGACATTAACAAACAACAACACATAACAAAGTTTCAAATCAATTTTATTTGTGAGGTCAATTAAGTTATTTCAATTTTCATGGCGTGTTCATTTGTTCAACCTAACAGAAGTTAGACATTTGAAGTAGAAATGGTAAATAATAGGATATTGATCTAATTTACTATGAAATCATATCAAAAGTAACAACACAAATTGTTTTACCAAATACGTCTTGAAGTGTATAAAAAGTTTATTAGTTTTTTAAGTAGAATACCAAAAACTTATTGTTTTAAAAAGTTATTAAAGTTCAATTGTTACCTATAAAATGCTCGAGTGAGAATCGGAAGGTTGTAGGTTCAGTAAGCAGAACAAAAAAAGAAAAACTGATTACTATTAAAAAAAATAATAAAACTAAATCTCAAATCAATAAATTAGTCAATAATAAATTCAATAATAATAAATTAATAAATTAAATTAAACAAATACATTTTTATTTTTTGCCGCGGCGCACAGCGGCCTTTTTTATTTGGTCAATAAGATTTGGTATCTTGTTTTAATACGACATTCTTATTGGATAGAAACCAATCTTTCTTTATTTTGTGTATTGATTTTTTTTCAGAATTCAGATTTTTCTTTTGATTCCCTGTGATAGAGATAATTCTGTTTTTAAAAATTCTGTTCCTGAGTTTAAAATTCTATATTCTAAAATTCTATATGTATCCTTATTTAATAACTATAAAGCCAAAAATGGGTGTATTTTCAAGATTGCAAAACATAGTTTTTAAATTTGGAGTCGCGGAATAAAAATCTTGGTTGGAAAGAGCGCGGCAAAACAATAAATGGCTTGAAAACGAACTTGTTGTGGTTTATTAAAAATTGTTTATATTTATATATGGATTTTTGTATAGATTGAATTTTAAGCTAACTTTTTAAAACAATAAGTTATTCGTATTGTTCATGTATATTTTAAGTACAATAACTTTGCAAACTGTTTTTCAAACATAACAATTAATATTACTTCTCAAAATTTTGTGAAAATTGGCAAATGGATTATAATTAATACATCATAAATAAATTAAGCTTAAATTATATTCAGCTTATGTGTTATGATCCAGTGGAACATTTTGACCTTACAAAAAATCATGTCATAGGTATCATTGGCATCCTCAAAATTTAAGTGCCTTATCCAAAAAGCATATTGCTTTTCCTGTAAAATATCTAATCTAAACATTCCCAAACAACACTTGAACTCTTTTTATCCTCTTTTTTAATTCCCACCATCTTCACTCCAAACTTACCCTTTTTTAGAATTTTAAACAATAAAATAAAAAGAATTGAATAGAAGAAGAAGGACCTTTAAAAAAATATTTGCTACTAAAGGTTTTTTCTATTCTTTCAGCACACCTAACCCACACGCCTCTTGTTTTCTTTTAAAATAAAAACTCAACACCTCCCCCATTGCCAAATGTCCTTCTGGCATTATACGACCTTTGCATAACAATACGTTTCCCATCATCCAACATCATCATCGAATATAGAGCTGGTTATAAAGTTTTAAAATCAAATCAAAACATGAAACCATTGACAATACGGTCCCACTGTACTTACCTATATTTAAATAAAATTCAATTTCAAAAAATGCTTAAATATCCTTTGTATCCCTATGTTATAAAGGAACACACAAACCCTCAAAATCTATTTGACACTTGAAAGTTAAAAAAAAAAATGAAAACATCTAGCAGGCAATTGAGCAATATTATAAAAGAGCATGAAATAGCACAAAACGTGCCACCGTTTAAATGTCAACCCCTTGTATTTTGACAAGTGTCAAATTGATGATTATACCCTAACTAACCTACCCTTTCTATACGAGTGTGTATATCGGCTTTGGACATATCCTGTGGAACAAAGGGATTAGCCACACACTTATGAGGGACACAGTTGTGTTGCTTTTGCAACATAAGACAAAAGTAGAGTGTGAAGGCATCAGACACAATCGTCGAATGAATGAAATTAAATAAACAAAAAAGGACCAAAAGGGGCGCATGTTTGGATTTGTGTGTAGCTCAAGCAACGATAGGGACCTATTTTGTGCGGCCAAAATCAAGGACTAACCACTTTTGATGAAAAAACTAATTTTCTACGTAATCCAGGATAATTTCATTTAAATCATATCCTTGATGGTTTTGTTCACGGGCGGATTCTTCATGTTAAGACTGGCGAAGGCTCGCCTCTAACAAAGAACTTTTCTATTATTTTTTAAATGGGTTTTATGTTAATATTGAGCCTGACTATCTGAAAATTTTAGTTTCCATTCAAAAAAATCGAAACCACAAATTTCCCCTAACCTAAAAATGAGAATAAATCTGTCCCACCTACCAAAAAAAGGGGAGCCTCACTTTTTAACTGATCCAGGGCCTCTTCATAACTTACTCCAGCAATGATATTTAGCGACTACATTTGTTGCGTGTGCCTTGTGTGTTGTGCGTTTTCATCCAGCAGTAAAAGTGTTGAATGTATCCTTGCCAGGATAAATAAAAGCTAATTCATTTCGGTTCGCATTGAATTTTTTCTACATAAGTCTGACTAAACAAATCCGTTTTTTTCTCGAATAACTAATTAAGGATTCCCTTGAGTTTTTTTTTTGTTTTATTTTCTTGCAATGGGAAAATCACCACTGGGTGGCAATTAAACAGGAACAAAAAAAAAAGGATTCACAAACATTATAAGCGCAGCGCGATAAAATCCTTTAGATATACCCGGAAGACAAAAAAAAAAGAACAACTGCAAGAAATCTTTTGGCGTAAAAAGGATTTTCTTGTCCTTCACCGGCGGCGGCGGCGACGACGACTGTGATGGCGTCATAGTCATTTTCAGTAGTAGGAGTGGGGAAGTAGCAAACACTTTAATTTAGTTGCTTTGCGCCAAAAACCACCGCATCCACTTAACTCTTCTTCGTATTCAATTAAAAGTGAAAGAATTTTATTTTTGAAGAAGAAGGGGGAATGATGATGCGTTAAGGAAGTTCTTTTCCTTGTTTCATGAGGAAACAATTTTTTTTTTATGTTTTAAGGCAAAAGAAAAGTTCTTATGTCGCATGCTGCTTTCGTCGTTGTCGTCGTCGATGCGATATGCCAAGAGAGTGTCATTCTTTTACTTGAAAGAATTAAAGGATTAATAAGTTTGCTTTTTTATAATTTCTTTTTTAAAGGAAGTAATTTTCGGTGGTGTTTTTCTTTTTAATTTAGATTTTTTGTATTTTCTTTTTTTTTTAGGAGATCGCCTTCTGGACATTCCATGTAAGGTTTGTGGTGATCGAAGCTCAGGGAAACACTATGGAATATACAGCTGTGATGGTGAGTTTATGGTTTCTTTTGTTTTTTAAATATTTTTTTTTTAGCTTATTAAGAAAAAGCATAAAGAATCATAAAATTGCATGTAAAATTTAGTAGAAAGGCACCTAAGGTCGATAACGCACTTTTTTTTTTGATTAAAAGTATTTTGCGGGTTCAAAGAAATTTTCAAAAAGAAAAGTATTTCAATGATCAAAATAATTTATGGTAGGTACTAAATTTCAAAACAACAATTTTAAAATATAGGAAAAAGAATTTCAATTAAAACTTTTTGTCTTCTAAAAATAAAATTTGGTAAAAGAGTTAAATTGTAAAAAAATTGCAAACAAAATTAAACCGTGAAATAAAAATTGGTAAAAAAAAAATTAAAAAATCAGTAAAAAACTTTAGCCAAAAAAAGATTCTCCATCGAAAATATTTAAAAAAAATTTTTTTTTGGGTAAATATTTTTGGTTCTTGATTTTATCTTCTTAAGTTTTGGATTTAATAAACTTTTTGCAGTGTAAATATACATATATTATTGAAAAAAGAACGGTTCCTAAAAATATATTAATTTTTTTTTTGATACCTAATTTTATAAATTTTCAATAATTTTTTCCCTACCAAAGTGTATTTAGGTATATGTATTTAGTTATTTTCATAAGACTATTCAAAAAAATATTATGTAGGAAGACAAATTTATATTATTAATTTTTATAAAACTTTCGGCGGACGCTTCGAAAATGCAACACGAATTATTTTGAAAAACCAAAAGCTTTTTCAATTTTATTTTTAATATCTCCTCAAATTTCCTAAAAGCAGCTAATATTTGAAATTGCAAGTTTCTAAGTCAACTTTGAATTGTAGCTGCCGGAAATTAGTTTTTGAAACAAAAGAAGATGGTGGCAACCAATTTTTGATTTCCCATGTTGTTGAGAAGTTCTTTGCTAACAATTTGTTTCTTAAGAAAATGTAGTTCCTTATGTAGCTCATCAGAAAAAAAAACACGCAATGAAATAAGAATTGACTGCAAAACAATTTTTTTTTGAATGATGTTGACAAATTTATCTTTTGACAATTTTTTTGTGCATAAAGTTTTTTTTTACAATTTATTTTCTTTTCTTACATTTCTTTTTTTACATTTCTTGTTTTACATACAATCTATTTACTGTTCAATTATTATTCTTGCGGTTCAAAACACTTTCCACTTGTTTGTTCTCACACACATATTTTTGTGAGAATTTTGAGCGACATTTTTTTTTCAAATTAGTTGCGCTGAAAAATTTTTTTGAAGTTATTTTTGACAGCCATTTTAACGGCCTTCAGTTCACAAAAAAAAATTCGTTTCGTCCCAGCTTGACTTGGACTTTTCATTTAGCAGTAAGACGCTTGTTAAGACGCAAATATTTAAGTTTAGCTCATCTTACACATATTTTACGAAAATAATCTTATGTGAACTACCTATATCCAAGAAGATTCGAATTTTTAATCATTAAAATTAGAAGTTGACTTTGATGCCAACGAAGGGATTTTTTACAAAACAAACTCTATAGCCTATTCAAATCAGCCAAGTAGAAAACTTAGCAACTATATAATTGGACTCGTTCTTTTATTGATGCAAAACACCTTTAAACGGCCTTTAGTCCACAAAAATTTGGCGTTTTTTGACAAACATTTTTTTAACAAATTTACATTTTTAAATTTTTGAAAAAAAAATTTTTGCAATTTTTATACTATTTTTATCACGAAATTTAACATCATGGATATTTTGGTATTTAAATAATTTTTTAAAGTAGATACGCAATTTTTTTGATCAAAAACAAATTGTTTATAAAGGCGCCTCCTGGCTACTGAACGACCATAAGCGAAGCAACGAAGTTACGTGAGCGGGACATTGTCCCAAATTAACGGCCAAAAAAAATATGTTTAAATGGACAAATAAACATAAACTTTCCTACAAAATCGAGTCAAATTTTTTTCCAACAAATATAAGTTATAATCAATTATTGTTTTTTGAAAATCATCTACCAAAAAAAATTATATTTTTGGAGTAATAAGCCAAAACAAACAAAAATGCAATTTCATTAAGATTTCTTAAATAGTTTCCATGGTTTTTATTTTTTCCAAAAAAAAATACGCCACAACTTGATTCCCAAAGGTTTCTTCTTTCTAACTTTGATGAACCGTCAATTTAAAATGTTTTTTTTATTATTCCCAATGGGATTATTCGCATTAATAATATTTTTTTTAACTTTTCAGGATGTTCGGGTTTCTTCAAACGCAGCATACATCGCAATCGGATATACACATGCAAAGCAACTGGTGATCTAAAAGGACGTTGTCCTGTTGACAAAACACATCGAAATCAATGTCGAGCTTGCCGTTTAGCTAAATGTTTTCAATCAGCAATGAATAAAGATGGTAAGTTATAAATTTTTCTTAAATTTCTAAATACCTATTCAAACCTCAAAAATTAAATAAACATCCACCACTAGACCCCACAAAAAAAAACTTGTACAACCGACAAAAAGCCAAAATAATTCCAAATAAAACTCGCCCTCTCTTCTATTCATTTTGCATGATTAAGTTAAATTAAAATTGTTATCCTTGGCACTTTGTTGTGAAAACAATAAAATGTGAGAGTTTGTTAAATAAAATCCGATCAAGGTGTGTCTTTTCTTTATTAGCTACAAAGAGGTTAAGTTGAGGTATAAGTATAACAAATCCTTGAAAACAACACCATAAAGTGGTCCTGTGAAATATTAAACTAATTTGCATAGAAAATGAGATGATGATTGGGAGGATTTAAGGGGGAACCAAACCACACCGACACCATAGCACCATCCGAAACAAAAATCCTTTTTTCCCGCCCCAGGATGGTAAAACAATTCTATGCATAATCCCATGCGGAGCTTCCTTGCGACTTTCGAGAAGTGTATGTACTACATCCTTTTGTCAGATAGATTGTTTATGATGATGATGGGGTTTTCCTTGGAAAAACTGAAAACAACATTGGTTTTTCATTCTGAAAACAAAGAGAAATCGCTTCGATGTTATGGTGGCATTTTTGTAATCCCATTGGCATTGTGTCCTTTTCTAGGATTCCGGGTGTTAATGTTATTTTTATTCCAAGTATTGTGTATGTGGTGAATTACATGTTACACAATGGATGCCATGTCGACAACAAGGCTTCTTCTTCTTCCTTTTGCCTGATGTGAAGTTCACACGACCAGAAAACCAAAAGAAACAACCACAATTTCCTTCTTCCACAATTCTATGAGGTTGGCCTTGTATAAGAAGGCTGTGATGTGTCCTGTTTTGTGGGATGTGTTTTTCGGCTTTTTCAAAAAGAGACTTTTCCGAGGAAAAAATAAAAGCAAATCCCCCCAAAGGAGAATTTTCAATTTTCTTCTTGTGTCGACGACAAAAGAACGAAAAAGTTTCGATTTTCTTGCGGTTTGAGTTTGGTAAGCACAGATCGAGGAGGAGGGCACTCTATAGAATGATGATGATGATGATGGGTGTATGATGGTCTATCTCATTTTGAATTGGTTTTTTTTTTCCATCACCATTCAGATGGAAGGATTAAGTTTGATACCATCATTTTATGGATCATTAGATGCGACACAATAGTAAATAGAGGATAAATCGAAAAGTATATCATTATTGTTGTTGTTGTTGTAACTGTCAGTATATTATATTTATAAATATACATAGAAGAAAATTCAATATGCGGATAGAAAGGTCTCATTTTTTTTTTTTTTTTGTTGTTGCTACTTTTATTAATGACATCTTCACATTATAGAGCTAAATCGATTGGCATCGTAAGGATTCAAGTGGAGAAGTGTGTTATGGTTCACAGGGTTAATCTTTTGTGGAAATCTAATTCTCGACTTTTGATAGGCAGATCAATTATTCGGGGATTTTTGAAATTTGACAATAAAATTGATGGAGTGAAATTAAAAAAAAAAAAATGGAAGAGTAAAACATTGAAGAATCTGCAATTGGTGGCAAAGTTTTTACTAAAAAAATATAATTTAAAAAAACTAAAAAAACACGCTTTCATGACTTTATTTTTATTTTAGAATTTTTGAAAATTATTGAAATATATTTATGAGTTAGTATACTTCTTATAACCGTTGAATAAAATATAAATTAAAATTTATTTTCTGATTTTTAGTTCGATTTGCTATAAAACCGTCTTTAATATGTACAGATGTGTTAACAGTTGCATCTCGATAGAAAACATATTCAAGAATTTTTATATTGCCAAAATAAACAGCGAGACATAGTGGTATAACTTTATTTGCGAACAAGTCTTATGAATTATTTCGTAATCGAACCATTTCATCTAATGCTTAAAATCACTAATCCTGACAATCCTAATCAGCTACTTCGTTGCTCAAATTTTTTTGGAAGAAATTTTAAAACAGAAGTGTATTTTAATTCTTAAAAAAAATGTTTGGTATGAAAATGTCGAAATAAAAATTAAAAGAAAAATTTCTTCCACAAAACAAATGTTGCCAAAAATTTGGTCGAACAGAATTGTCAAAAAAATTGGTAAGAAAATAAATTTTTTGTTTTTAACATTTGTCAAAGAACAAACTATTAAAAAAAACAATTAATTTTCAAACAATAAAATGGTTGAACAAAATGCGAAAAAAAAATTGTGGAACAAAAATCATAAAACTAAATTTGTTTTTTTTTTTTATTTGTTTAGGAACAACCAAGTGAATTTTTTTTAAACCACTATCGAGCTCGTCCAGTCCATTAATTTATAGGGGAACCCACTTCCACTTGTTGATTACTTTCTTATTTATATCTGTTCCTTAGAGTGCTCTTAGGTACATTAAAGGTGAGACAAGCTTTTTTGAACCCCATCTCATTTTTAAGAACTGCATCAAGTGCACATTTCATGTGTGACTCTTGCCAAGACTGCTGCGTTGTTTTCCGAATGTAATTTCGTACCATTTTTGACTAGGAAACCTTAAAAAAATAAACATATTAGGTAAAATATTATCCCGTAAGCTACTGAAATAATTTGGGGCAAGACCGCATTGGGGCAAGACCGTCCATATGCGGTTTTTCCCCATTCGGATCCTACCGTACCTTCTCGAATTTTCTGAGAAATTGTTTTCTTTTCGATTACTTTCTTTCACAATAAATGATTTTCAATATCCACTGTCTAAATACCAAAAGAAAAAATTAATAATATTAAGAAATTCACTTTCAACAACAAAACTTACATTGCACCCGAACGATAGCGATTTCACGAAAAATCACAAAAAGTGCCGTAACTTCTCACCGTCTCAACCGAACTGACTCATTCTTTCAGACATGATTGATCATACCAAAAGACACATGTTTTGTTTAAAAAGTGTTGCCATTCAAACTTTTTTTTATACAATATTGTACAAAAACGGTCTTGCCATGTGCGGTCTTGCCCCCACTTCCCCTAAGTGTCTACATTTTATTCAATGAGTTTTTTACGTGAACATGATTTTTGACTGCAAAAAAGACAAAAAGTACAAAATGGTGTACAATGAATTTTTTTTTTTGTTGTCATTTCGGGTTAAATTTTGGTATATTTCTGGTCTAAACTTATCAAGCCTTTTGTACTAATAAACAAGGGACTTCAGGTGAAAACTGAAGATTTAACCTGATGTATGGAACAAAAATGAACTTATTCAAAAAAATAAATTTTAAAGGTTAATTTTTCGGGCTTGCAAAAATCAACATTATTGACATTATAAAAAACCTTGCGTATGAGATTTTCCCGAAACGAAAAAATTATGTTTTACAGTTGCAGTTTTGTATGTACATATCAATTATTTTTTTAAAATTTTGTAACTCATCCATATTTTCTAGAAAATCTTATTATCTTCAATAAGATTCACAAATTTTGCTTTGTTTCCGATTTACTTATTTCAAAAATATTGAAAAGTGTGACCATTCGACATTAATTTTGATCAAAACAATTACTTTTTAACTTTCTTCGTCCAATTTGTAGATATCTTTCTGTAAATATCTACGTGGAAATAACTTATCATTTCTTTTAGGTAAGCATTAGCTTTTAGATCACTTGTGTAAATAAAGATAACAGCATCAAAGTTTTGTTCAAGTAAAATTTACAAAAGAAGATATAAAAATACTTGCATGATAATTATTATGTTGAAATTAGACTTTCAGCTAAATGCATACTCAATTGGTTTTATCTAACCCTTGCATTATATTTTAAAAAAAATTTTTTTTTTCAAAACTTACTATCAACCTGTTAGGAAAAGCTGGAGATACGTTTTTTTTCTCACTTAACAATGATAAACAAAAACATTTAGTATTTTAATCTTGTCACTTTAGTCTATTCGCCAACAAAACATTAATGGGATTATGAGATATAAGCCTCTTTAGCTCAGTGGCAGAGCACTGGTCTTGTAAACCAGGGGTCGTGAGTTCAATCCTCACAGGAGGCAAGTTATCTTTTTACGATGCACTTGTTTGCAAATAATATTTCTTTTAAAATATAAAACAACAATGCCAAAGAATATTTTAACAAATTTATGGAAAATTAATTACAAAACAGTTTAAAATTAATATAATAAAGAAAGCTTTCTTACATCGAAACGTTTTCAATAAGTTAAAGTAAAAGTAGTCATGTTTTTTAAAGCATCCAATGATGGAAAGTTATTTATTTCATGCGAACTCATGCATTAGAAAGTTTTCTAATTTTCTGAGTGATTTGGTGATTTTTTTTTTAAATAATTTTAGGGAGTTTAAATTTTCCAGCACCCAAAATTTTCTTCGTGAATTGTTGAAAAGCTTGGCATTGTATCTTGCATCGTTTTGTCTAAAATGACATTTAAAGTCTACCTACCTGCATCATTGACTTGTTGTTGCAAATGTCATCCACCAGGTGGTGCTTTCATAGGGGATAAAAAAAAAAACAAAATGTTATTTATAAGTCCTTGAATACAAATTGCAACGTCCCGTTGAATCTGTAATTCGTTATAATAAAACACAATTATAAAATATAAATTAACCATTTCACAACAATTACGTATGTGTTTAATATCATCAAACGACAAATTGATTTATGTTTATAAGCTTATAAAATGCCGTTGGCTAAAAATTCCCACACACCTCATCATCATGGTCCATCCATTCCATCACATTATAATCATTCTCATCATCTACAAGAGTATATTATTATGATGGAAAATTTACTTTGCAACCCTTTTGGCATTTTCACATCACCCTCATAAAAGCTAACATGACATTACACCTTGACAATCGCATCATCCACCTTGGAACTATACAACACTGGCGTCATCTGTTTTCTGACAGTTATCAGGACATACCTACAAATTTATATATATAAAAAGAAATATACACACATGTACATTCAAAAACCGATTAAAACAAAGTCCCAAAGTGCAAGAGGTGATTTATTAATGCAGGACACAGAACCATATCACATATCTATACTGACATCCATCCCTTATCATTTACAGAATATATTGTCACTTTGCCACCTATATATTTTCCGACACGACTTCAGGCTATGGTGTTGGTATCTGATGGATTTTATATCTGATGTGTATGCGCCATGACACAACAAAATTTCAAAATGATAAATTCATTTACACAAATAGCTACATGTAGGCATTTACAGTACTGTGCAACTTTCCATAAAATTATGAAACATTTTTTTATAAAAAGTTGCAATACGGACCAACAACAATTTAATTTTTCTTTAATTTCAATATATTCTTAAAACGTAGAGGAAGATATGTTTAAAAATCAATAAAATCGGAAAAGTGCGTATACGCCCGAGTGTATCATAATTTTGTATTTAGAATTCACATATATGTATGTAGTTAGAATCATTTGTCAAAAAATAAAATTAATATTATGGAAACGGTTCATTATTATTTATTCCAAAATTCTCCAAGAACGAAATTCTGCTTCAAAATTCTGTAAATTCTGCTGCTTCAAAATTCCGCACACCAAAATGTTTGTACATATCTATTTAAAAATTCAATAAATCTCAAATTCTGTATTTTAAAGTTCTGTAAATTTTTAATATTCAATTTTTAAAAATGCAATAAATTCATACTTCCCCATTCAAATTCTTTAATAATTATTAAAAGGTTTTGATTCCACATTAAACAACATTTATTCAACTAACAAGAATTAAAACAAACACTTTTAATTCTATATTTATTATATAATTTTATTTTATTAAATTTAATTTTTATATTGTTTTAGTTTTTTTTATTTTATTTTTTTTATTTTATTTTATTTCAGTGAAAATAGTTTACTTGTTTTAATAGTAGTTTTGGTAAAAAATAGAAAAAAATGTGAAGAGTACGATTTTTTTCCATTTCATTCGAATTTCACTTCCCAGCAATTTTTTTTTTGTGAAATATTAAAAAAAAAAAAAAAAATTAAATTGATTTTACGTTGAAAAAGTTTGTCTCGAAATTATGTCTGTCTGTCTGCCTCTATTCTTTCTGCTATAACCTAGATTTATTCTAACCCTTAGCACTATTCCCAGGCGCTTTTTAAAATGTTTTTTTTTTTTTTTTAAGGCCAAAATAACTGTACCAACCAAATGGGTTTTTAGAAAAACAGCATTAGGTATATTAAAAAAAAATTATCAAAAATTGAAAAATGCCGAAATAGTGGAAACAAATTTTCAAAAAGATTGTTCGTCCTCAAATGAAAAATGGCGGCGGAAAAAATTGTAAAAAGAAAAATACATTTTTTTTCTGTTTTAAGTAATTTTTTTTTATAAAACCCCCCCCCCCCCCCCTCTTCAATTATTTTTTCATGAATGTATCTAACGCTGTTTATAAAAACCGCTACAATAATTTTTAAGAAAATTTAAAAAAAAGTTAATCATAGAAAATTCCTGAGGAACCATAGGTAACAGGATTAAAGAAAAACAATAATAACTAAGTATAATCATAAAATGCCACCTTTGATAAAAATTCCATTCCACTTTGTAATTTTTTTAAGGGACGTATACCCTATTGTAACTTTAAAATAAATTTCACAGCATTGTATTTAAGTAGAATCAATGAAACATTTCACAACAGAGAGGAGGGGGTGTGATACATCATACCTAGTCCTTGCTACAATAATGCAATGAAGATGGGGATCTCCCCAAAATGCAGTCATTCTCATTCAATTGACATACAAAAGGATTAAAAATTTAAAATCGACTCAACATGACATTGCAGTTTATTTTCCATGTTCCTCCGGCTCTAGAATTCCAGGTTAAAGTTGGGAGTTTGGGTGATGGGAGTGACCATGTCGATGTTTATCATCATCATCATCATCATGAATCAGGTGGACATTGTTCATTCCTCATCATATTGTCAATTGTCCGAGAAGAGCAAGAGAAAAACAAAAAAGGAGAGAAAATTTAACAAAAAACCTTCACAGTGTTCATCACTGCTGCGATGGAAAACATCGAATAGATTATTCATGATGATGCATCAACGATTTTCCAGCTTAACCAACTGTTAGCCATGTTCCTCTGGGGGCGGCTTTTTAGTTAAAGGATTATAAAAGGCAATGTTAAAACATGACAAGATTAAAAAAAAAAATTTGATAGAATTAACTGTCATACGAATGTAATACAAATTGACATAGAAGTACACACGAGACGTGAGCCCGTTTTAACAGCTGATGAAATTCCCTCGATTTTATAGTTTTTAGATCCATCATAGATCAAATTGTCATATATCCTTTTTTATCCTGAAAGCGAGAGATGAGAGATGAGATAAAATGAAAAACAAGTTCATCACGCACACATGACTTCAATGTCACGTAATTAAAAACCACCCCCAACTGCTCTGAAAACACCAACCCTCGAGTGTTTGGCTTTTCAAATTCTTCACTATATAACTATATCTTCTTATAAGGCATATGTGAATTATCTCACGCCAAGGATTTTTATATTTTTGGGAAAACCATAGAAAATTTATCCTTTTTTGAAATCATCCCTGGGTTGACGAGCAGCTTGAGTGTGTTTGTCGGAGTCAAGTAGTAGAAGAAGAAAAGGAACCACACTAATCCGATTTATTGGCTAAAAATAAACACTTAATTTCACTTGGAATAACCGAAAGTCCTTTTTTGAATATGTATATTGTATACGCTATGTATGAATTGGATGTATGATAGTATCTTTCCTTTCAAGAAAATTACAAGAAACAATGGAAAAAGGAAAATTCTACAAAGAAAAGATAAAGGCTTTGAAAAAGGGAGGAAGAGCAAGGAGATGTTGGTATTATGAAGATCATTGGAGCATTATTAACGAAGGTCCTTTCCAAGGAGAAGTTTGAGAAATTATGTAGGTAATGTCTTTTAGCAAGAAATAATAATATTTTTGCCTTTTTAGAGCTATCTCTGGTAAATGAAAATGTCTTGACAATTTGGGTTACTTCGACATCAAAGTGTGGCCATGTGGATTATGATATGTTTGTTCAACTGTATAAATTTACACTTTGTCAATATCCTGTCTAGTGGCTGCTTTGGGTGGGAATGATAGGACACTTGCGACTTTTAGAAATACGTTCATAAATAACATGTAGCTAGAAAGCTTAGAGAAAGGTTCCTTTTTTTTTCTTTATAGGTACTAACACAAAACCAATGCAAATAGCGCATGTTCGAAGTCTCTTTATAGGTATGGATTTTGGGACACCTCCATTTTATTCACATTGGAAAAATTTCCAATTTCACCAATATCTCGGTTATTGTTAATTTCAAAAAAAAATTTCGAGAATTATATTTCCAATTTTTCATGGTGACAACAATTCGATATTGTAAGTAATAAAAAAGTTACAAGGAAAAGAAGTTTAAAAAAATTATTTTTTCAAGCATTTTCGAAAACTTTTGGTAATTTGTAACTTTTCAAATATTAATTATAACTAAAACCCATTTGAACATAACAGATAGGAAATAAATTAAGTTTTCCAGATTTTCTACCTTAAATGTGGTTTTTCTGTACAATGGGAAATTATTTGTCATAATTTTTAATAATTAAATAAAATACCTATGAATGTATATGAATAATTTTTTTAAAAAATTAATAAATAAAATAAAACTAAATAAATACAATTAATAAAAAAGAATAAAATATATGGTCAAAGTTAAGGATTTTAGCCGTTAAAAATAAAAAAAATATTTTTTGTAAAAAAAGATTAGTATTTTAATAGACACCATTGAAAAATGGCCTGTCAAAACTTACCATGCATGTGTCATCAACAAAAATATTAGCCTCTATATGCCACGATTTACGGTTTAAGCCACTAAAGCGATTTTCTAGGGTTCTGTGCTTGGGTTTTTCCCCCATAGAGAGGAAATTGATTTTTTAGTTCCTAAAGTAACGGTATACTTCTAAACCGGTACAACATTTAACTTAAATTTAATTTATTATTTTGATGTAAATTTTTGAGGAAGCAAGTTATTAATACTTAGTTCATAAATTATTCAACGGATTTCCATTTTTCAATCCGAAAATATTCTAAAATAATTACATAAAATAGAAAAATTATTAAGAATGTATGTAGCTTTTGGAAGATTAATTTTCAAGCTTCAAATATTGAAAAAAAAATTGTTTCAAAATTTTGCGTTGCTAAGTACAATTTTCATTCATTCAATATTCAATATTCTTATGAAAGTTTAGTCAAACATTAAATACCGGGTGGTCCTAGTAGTTTCTTGAGTAATTTCGTTATAAAAGAAGAAAATCCAATTTTATTTAATATTGCAAAAAACAATTGAAGTTTTTTTTTTTTTAATTTTTTGTTTGAAAACTTATTTTTCCAAAAACTAATCACTAATTTAAAAAACTAATTAATGGATTACGATTTTGGTTTTGAAACAAACTACAGTATGAAATTTTAGAAGTTGTCGCTATGTTTAAATAATTATCTCTTCATTTTAAGTATTTTTTTTCTGAAAAAACGGTAGTCTTATTTAAACCCACGCGCTCTAGTCATTTGTCCAAATCCAAAAAATCGATCAAAGAGTCCATTTTTGAAAATTCAATATTTTTAAATGTAAGGTGAAACAATTTATTCCAAATTTTATTCATAAATTAATCTTGCTCAAAATATCACTTGTTAACTTTTTTATCAAACTTCATTTTTTGACCGGTTTAAAAAATTCAAATAAAAGCATTGTTTTCAGAGATCTGTTGTTGTTAAATATATAAGCTACTTCAATATAGGAGCAAGTTCGCAGATTCTCTGTGGTGCATTTAATATGCTTATGCCAAAAACCTTTTTAATTACTTACTTATAAATATTGTACCTTCTATTAACTTCGCTTTATTTCAACCCTTTTAAGACTCCTTATTTTCATGTAGGTTCCTAAAACACTTGTCGTTAAAAAAATAACAACAACAACAAACAAAATAAAACCTCAAAAACGATTTAATTAATTTATTGTTCCTCAAAAGTCCAATCACCCCTGCCCATTTTGATATGATGACCATTAATTTCAAATAAACATCTGCTAACGTCAATCACCCTCAGGTAAAACAATAAAACGCTTCAATAATACAATCTCCCTCTTCTGCACTAATTTTTTTTCACTCGCAGGGTGCATCTTTCATACACCACCCCTAATTACGCGGCGGACGAAACAGCAACAGAGAAAATCAATTTACAATAAAACATCACCGTATTCTATTGAAAATAAGCAAATAAATCCATAACTACCCTCTTCAGCAAATTTAAGAAGAAAAAATAAAAAAGCTGAAAAAAATTCCGAGGGTTGTCCTCCCATTCTCATTGCCATCATTATTACGAATCCAACCATCCATGTCAATTCCCATCATCCATTTGATCATCATCACCACCTGATGATGATATCTACATATATGCGCTTCCGCGTCCCATTTGCACGCTATGCAAAGTAATTTCAATTCTTCGCGCCATTACATTCAAATGATGTAAAATTTTGAAGAAGAAAAAAATATGTTTTTATTTGTTGTGGAAATATCATCAAACAACAGTAAAGTCGCTGAACAAACAAGGAAACCTTGCGTGTCACATTGAAAGCAGGCAAATAAGATATTCAAGTGGAAATGATGAAAATAAAAAAAAAAAAAACATAAATAGCGGGCGAGATGTGAAATTATTGTAAATTGTATCACTTCACCTTAAATCTTCTGCGTGGGAAAATTTCCCAAAGTGAACACATTTATTTCAGTTGTATTTTATTGTTTTGTCTTTTTGTCGGGATGTATTTCAATTTCAAACATTCACCCACCCTCCATTTCTATAATATGGAAAAGGACAAATTGTGATCCTTAGCGGAAGCACCAAAATGCCATGAAAAATTACTTCACATCAAAGAATCCATAAAGAACGCAAACACAACACTGTGAGTTAAAAATTATTATGTGTCTTATGGAATCCACTTGGTGCGATCTTTTTCCGCATTTTCCGCAAGCAGCTTACGAAGGACTTTTCGCCGCCCCGCATAAAAAAAAATGTGTGTTTTTGTGGTGGGGTAGCTCTTGTGTAGAATAATTTAGAGGGGTGATAGAGGCCAAGAAATAGACAGAGTCACAGTGTGAACATCTTCTAATGACAGGCTGAATGGTGTGTAAAGAGGAGGCTTAAGAAAAAAGCCGCTTTAAGTAAATGGAGCTTTCGTTTAAGTGATAGGATGTTGGAGATAAAAATGAAAGCCTCGAAGAGGTTTTTATATTTTTAAATGTGGAATGAGTTTGTATACAATGATTGCTGAATCTGAACTACATTTTTGGAGTAACCAACAAATGGTTAATTGATGGTTAAATGAATCTCAAAATGAGATTATTTATAGTTCGGTTGACTAGCGAAATAATTTTTTCATCATCATGAAAAGTTATGTAAATAAGTTTTAATTTCTTTGTGAAAATAATATTTTTTAAGAGTAGGTATTTTTAGAGAAAAATTTTTAGTATTTAAAAATATACCCTTAAAAAAATGTTAAAAAATTGCATGCATCCGTTTTAAATATGTAAAGATTTACAACAACAAAAAAAAAAACATTTTTCAAAAATTCAAATTTTGATTTGCAATTTTAGGTTTTTATTCATGATTACTTTATAGGTAGTCCAGTAGAGCGGTCCGAATAAAAAATGCATATTAGCTTTTATATTCACACTTATTTCATGTTTTGAAGTTGGTAGGTACTTTGTATATATTATCTAGTGTGTCTGCGCAACCCTTACTCTTTTTTTTTTTGCGGAGAGCTTATGGAGGTTTTAAATGATATTTATTGATATTTTTTGGATGCAATTATCCAAAAAATAGTCTCCTCTTGCCCCTACCACCAATTTTCGACGCTTAAAGACTCCCCAAATCGAATTTTATACCTCACATTTTGCAGCGCCACCACCAGGACCTTTGCAACCCTAAAAAATATTCGCCATGATAGTACTATAGTTTTCATATACAAAGGTAGCAATATAAAATGTCAAAATCGGCAAAAACTTCTTTTCTTGAAAACAAAATAGAAATTACGAGTGATGTAAATGAAATTTTATTGGGGTTTGCATTTTTGCGCCTATTTTAATAATATTTTTTACGTATTTTTTATTTTTTGAAACTCTTGTCGACTAGTCAATTACAATAATTTTAAGAAAAAACCAAAATTTGGAATACCCAATAATGAAAAAAAATTTAGTTTTAAAAAGTTCCGCGATGTGTTGGGAGAGTAGCGAGCGGTCTTTTTTTGTGAAGTTCAGATGCAATAGTTGATATTAGTGCTTATAATGCAGATCGAATTGAATTATGGTTTGAAAAATTCAAATGAAAAAAAGGATTGACATTTTCCTCCGAGTTAAAAAAAAATAATGTTCTTTAAAACCTCCTTATACAGGGTGAGTCACGAGCAGTGCGACAAAATGCTAGGGCGTGTAGTTTGCGTTGAGACAAGAAAAAAAATCGTGTATTTCAAAAATTATTTCTTAGAATAAATTTATTTGAAAACAGAATGAAAGAAAAAGTTGTTGGCTTTTCAAAAAGGTATCACACAGCATTGTAATTGAAGTCGCACTGATCGTGACTCACCCTGCATATTTGATATTTTATACAAAAAAAAATTTCAATCCCGCAATTCGTAAAACTGTTTATGATATTTTTGAGCAAATAATTGAAATAACTAACAAGAATATGTAATCAAAATCGTTTACGCCGTTTTCGTCAGCAATAAGTTTCGTCGTAGCGATTGTATGACCGATATCGTTATTTTTGAAGTTCAAAAGATCATCGCGCCTCTTGGCCTGTATGTCGAGACGTAGATAGACCGACTAGGGCTGGCTACGAGACCGAGACATGTCTCAAAGATGATACCGAGACTAGAGTCCAATTTTTGCACCCAGACTTACCGGTTGTCGGTTACAATATGGTGCCCACTTTTTGCGTTCTCTATCATCGTTATATAAGGTCTGATTAATATCTCAAGTTCGATTTTTTTATGAATCGTATTGTCTTAAGCGTATTGCCCAAAATCCATGATTTATGAATTTCTGCTGCATTTGCATAAAATTTTTGGGAGAAACTAAATTCAAACTCACTTCAAAATGTAAGCATAATTCTTTCCAACCAAATCCAAAAGCCTCAAGTCACAAAACTTTCAACAAAAAAACTTGAAAATTCAATTAAACAAAGCCAACAAAAAAAAAAGAACTAAGTAAAACCTCAAAACCCTGTTAATCCTCCTCACATTTATGCCATCCATTTAGAAATTGAAACTTTTTCTATTTTTACACATTCTTGCAATATTTTTTTTTCAACCCTTTTCGTTAAAAATAAAATTAATTTAAAATTCTTCAAACTTTTAAAAATCTTTACTCGAACAGCAACTCCAAAAAAAAAAGAAAATAACAAAATACAGCAAAACCGTTTTCCGCTGACTAAGTACTTTCTTTCCAACACACACTCTCAACTCAACTTATAACTCAACCCACAACCTCATTAAGACGTCAATCCCTTAAAAAACAAAAAAACAAAAAAATTACCAACCCCACACACATAATACAGTAACCAAAAGTTGCCAAGCCCCTATTTTCCACGAAAATGAGAAGAAAAGATGGGAAATTCAGCTCTTGAAAGATCCACATCTTCAATTTTGCGAACAAATCAGAATCTTGCGAAGAAGAAAATAATTTTTAAATCACCCCCGCGCACATCATCAACATATAAGAAAATAAAGGGGGGGGGGGTTGTATACTTATTTGCATTCAAACAATTTTAAGGGTGAAATCTTCTTTGGAATTCCGCATAAACTTTATAATTTCCACAACGTATGAGAAAAAGCTCACAAAAGAAGAAAAGGCACGTCTATCCCTAAAGTAGAATATAGAAGACAATGTAGATTGTAGGTAGGTACATATACAAAAAACTTTGATGTTTCTATGCAAATAAAATCAAAATGTCTTAAGGACTTTTTTGTTTGACATACACTTTAAGAGGGTTGGCATTTTGTTGGCTGGCGGTAGATACAAATATAATGGTGGTATTTTTCACCCAACCGTATAATTGCGCTAATCCGATTTTAAGGACAAAAGCAAATATGTACCTATGTTTATAAAGAGATTCTCATTCTTATTCTTGATTTTCTGTTCTTTATATTTCCAGCTGTTCAACATGAACGTGGTCCCCGGAAGCCAAAACTCCATCCCCAACTACATCACCATCATCATCATCACCATCATGCTAATGGACTGGGTCACCCCAATCCACATCTTCCGGTTTCACTGGTGACAAATGTTTCAGCTTCGTTCAACTACACTTCACACATCTCGGCACATGCTAATGCAGGGGGTTTTCACCCCCCTCCACCATCACATCTGCACGGAGCCTCTGGCATAGGTGGGCCACCACCACCTCCACCAACAATGCCATTTCCACCACATCTTCTACCCCAAATGCATCATAATCTCATGGAAGTGTCCAAAATGTCTGCCGCTGGCGATAGACTCCCACATCACAGTTTTGACCTGACCACAACATCTCCCCCCAGCAGTGGCGGTGGAAGTCAGGGAGATTTCTATAAGCCCCATCATCACCTTCATAACAATCTCTCGCCGTCGCCATCGAGTTCGATTCAAAGTATATCGAGTGTGGGAGGGCCCGAATCTGAAGGCTCCGAAAGTCCCAAATTGAATGTTGAATCCTCACCATCGTCAACTCCAACTCTACCCTGTGCTCCCAAGGAGCTTTTATCTAATACTATTAACAATAATAACAGTACATCGCCGGATAATAATAATCATTCGAGCAGTAGCCTGCCGAGCCGACAAAATGGCTTCCTGGAATTGTTGTTAAGCCCGGACAAGTGTCAAGAAATCATTCAATACCAGATGCACAATTCGATTCTCTTCCCACCACTGCCACAGACGTTGATTGGAATGGATTCGAGATTGTTGTCGTGGGAAATGCTTCAAGAAACAACTGCCCGATTGTTATTTATGGCTGTGCGATGGGTCAAGTGTCTAATGCCGTTCCAAACGTTGTCGAAGAATGATCAGCATTTGTTGCTGCAGGTTAGTTTGTCTATTTCTATTAATCATACATTTTGTCAATAGTTAACTTTGTTTTTATCACTTTTAGGAGTCCTGGAAGGAGTTGTTCCTCCTGAACCTTGCCCAGTGGAGCATCCCCTTGGACCTAGCTCCAATCCTCGACTCTCCAATGATCAAAGAGAGAGTTCTTCAAGACGAAGCAACCACAACCGAAATGAAGACAATCCAGGAGATTCTCACAAGATTCCGTCAAATCTCCCCAGATGGCAGTGAAGTTGGCTGCATGAAGGCCATCTCCCTGTTTGCACCTGAAACTCCAGGGCTGTGTGATGTTCAGCCGGTTGAAATGCTTCAAGACCAAGCCCAGTGTATCCTCTCCGATCATGTTCGGATACGCTATACAAGGCAGGCAACTCGCTTCGGAAGACTGCTACTACTGCTTCCATCACTCAGGACAATACGTGCATCAACCATTGAAGCCTTATTTTTTAAGGAAACCATTGGCAATGTACCAATAGCAAGACTGCTACGTGACATGTATTCAATGGAACAATATGCGATGGAAAAAGTTTGAGTTGGCATTATCGTTGTGATGGGGTTCGTGGAATCAGTGACGGAGAGAGTTAGGAAGGACTCTTTGCCCAGCCATCAAAATGTTGTTCTTTAATTCCACAAAATTGTTCTTTGTTTTGTTTCTGTACATCATTTTTTCTTTTTTGTAACGTTTTGTTCATTTCAACCGCCATGTTATGTTTTCTTTTGATTATTATCTAACGGCGAGAAAAAATGATTTTCCAACATTCAAGTTGCTGCTGCTAGGGGTGCGATGTGGTTTTCCCTCCCTTCAATTCGATTCACCTGTGAGTGTTTTCTTATTGCGATTCTTTTTTTTTTTATTATTCGAAAACTCACTATGACCGCAATCATTTTTGTGATGGAAGAAGATGATGGAAAAATAACTTTGCTTTGGGGGTTTTTCGGGTGAAAAGCAAATTGGATTTGACTTTTTTTTCTAACTTCTAATATTTTGTTTTTGGATTCTTTTTTTTTGAGGAAGGCTTGAGAAGCAATTTATTATTTATTTTATAATTTTAAAATTTAAAACACAAAAAAAATATAACCAAAGAAAAATAAATTGTTAAAATTAATGCTAAAAGTAAATGTTAATGAGAAGAAAAATAACAATAAAAACCAAAGAATATTTATTAAAATTAATTTTTAAGTGATCTTTTGTAGATATTATAGCTCAAAAGAATTATTGTAAAAAAAAAAACACAAAAATGTGAAAATAAAAATAAAAGGTGTTAACAAAATGAAACCATAATAAATGCAAAATAAATTATTAGTAAAATTTAATATTTTGTTTCTATTTTCTTTTAAATAGTTTTCAATGGGAAAGGTCCTGCAGGAACCAGGAAGATGTTTTTATAGACAGGTCATAATAATTGCCATAGTGTGGGTGCAATTGAGGAGTAAAACCAGATCTAGTCATATTATCTACCTCAATCAATCTCTGCCTACTTCAAGAAAATCCTTTCCGATTAAAATCTACTTTTTTTTAATCATGATGAACAGAAATCAAAAATAATTGATATTATAGGACTTGTACTCTATTTATTGACCTTTCGTAACGCATGCATTAGACATCCGTTACGGATAAAGGCATCGTAACACACGTGTAACGTAACGCAACACTAGCTAAACGCGAGTTTTGTTCACCTTTTAAGCTAAAATTTTAAATAGAAAGTCTGTGAAGATGTTTGATAAATAATTTTTTTATAATTTAAAAAATTTAACATTTTCCACAATAGAGCAGTTTTCAATATTTGTATCTGGCAATTTTGTAATTAATGACCTTTGTTTTACATTTGTCAAATTTGTTGTGGTTTAAAGAATAAATTGAACTATCAATTTTGAAAAATGAATTATTAATTTTGTTCATCAATTTGAAAATTTTTTAATTGACAAACTGCAATTGTCAACTTTTTAATAATGGCCTGAAGTTTTTATCGGTTATGATATGGGTCTAATTGAATCACGATATTTAAACAGAATTATTTTATCTTCTGACCCTAATTTTTGTACCAATATTCAGCAATTGAATTTTGTTTTATTTTTTGAAGATATTTACATCAGGCAATTTGAGGTAAATTTTTCAAACCCATTTTAAATTTTATAGACAGTCATAATCATTTCATATACTTTCAAAAATAATCAGCATAATTAAACGATATCATTAATAAATACAATAAACAGCAGTGGACCAAGATGACTGCCTTGAGGAACACTCTCCCACTTGATGCACTCTCTCTATTATTTCGGAATTATCTGATCCATTTAAGAAGACTAGAGTAACTGCCGTAAAACAGTCCATATACAGCTCCCATATGGCTTTGGTTATCAGTAGAATCAACCAAAAAAAAAAAACATGTTAAATTAGTTAAAGTTGACCTTACTGAAATAAATCCTTGTTTTTACTTCTTACATGTTCCTTTACAAGAAAGTCAAATTTTATTTTATATTAAACTTTCCAGAAGTTTCGGAATTTCAGTTAACTTACAAATCCGATCTACAAATGGGATAAAAGAAGAAGATTGCCATTCATCCAATGTCCCAAGAGACAAAGAAAGATTAATTAGAGTTGGAGTCATTATCCTATTTGTGCCAAAATTCGGATCACAAAATTCTGTGTTTCATTCATAATTCTGTGAAAATTCTGAATTTAAAAATTCTATGCAAATGATAAAAGAAAAAATTTTTAAAATAGAATTTTGGATTTACAGCATTTTGAAATACACAATTTTGGATTTACACAATTTTGGAATACAGATTTTATAAGACAGAATTTTATATTTGCCGACTTTTGAAATACATAATTTTTAATCCATTTACAAAATGTTCGACATATACAATCGGGATTCTAAGCAGAGTTAGGTAGGAAATTTAATCACCTTTTTAAGACTATCGTAGGAATACCAACCGTGCCAGTTTTTGCATTCTACTTCATAATTCTTCTAAAATATTCACTTTATTTAGCTGTATGAATAGGTTTACTCACTTCAGGCTGAATAGCTTGGAGGGTGACAACGTATCCTTGAAAGATAATTATCGTGACTTTACTAAAAAGAACGATTTCTTTACATCAATTAATCATTTAAACATATTTAAATTGAGAAAACAATTTCAAAACTTGTGATTTTCGAAGCATAGTAAAACTGTAGGAAGCTATAAAAGATTTCTTTTTATATTTTCTTAAACAAATTTCGTATTTTCTACCAAAAACTGACTAATATTTCTGTGTTTGACTTTCAAGTACAAGTTTGGCCCAGGCCTGATATGCCACTGGTCACAAGGTCACTTGCATCTAGTCTTTATAATCTAGACGCTTGTACCTAGTATCTTACATACTTACTTATTTGGTTTCATTAATTTCTAAAACAATTATTTTATCAAATGTGTCATTATTTTTTTCTTCAACATTTCTGATGCATGCTGCCAGTTTACCCTCCAGTTAATTTTGTTTGTGGTAAATATGTAAGCAATTTCAAAGACAAATCGTCTTCTTATTGCTCCTAAGTATCAGTCTTTATTTTGACCCCCAAGTCAAATCAACAGAGACTATTCAGCTATCATTCAACACTGACAAGGTTACAAAATAAAATCGCAATTCAGTCCAAAGCTCTTCGAAATAATAGATTGCCCAGCAATAAAAATTCATCAGCAACTGCTTCAATTCCCATATCAACTACTGACAATATATTTATATATTTTTGTTGTTGCTATTGTTAGACTACCTTTTAGATTGAAGAATGACCATTCTTATATATATAAAAATATAGAGCTATAAAGCCCCAAAAATATTATACACCGCAAACAAACAAAACTAACAATAAGTCGTTTGTAACATAATTACCACTCTATTACCACAAATTTCAATCTGCACAATCACACAACAATACTCGCTTATTCGCCGCCATTATTTTGTGTTCCTTTTCGATTTACTGCCATTTCATTGCGCACGCCATAAAAATACACCAATGTATACGCTTGGATCGTCCTTCGAATTAAGATGACCGTTATCGTAATTGTGAGCTAAACTTTTCACCCTGTAGACATGCAAGAGAAATAATGAAAGAAACCGAAAAATCATCATCAAACCATCGAGAGTTCGGGATTTTTTGTTTTTTTCGTTCACTACAACATCAACTACTGGAAACACGAATATGCCATCTGTGGTATGGTTAGGATTCTATTGAGACAATGAATCAAGGCCAAAAGGACTCGTACACCGTCGAAGTCGGTTTCGGTAGTCAAGAACATCACTGCTTGGGGAGAGTTATCCTTGGAATTACCTACCTGATTCTTCTGACAATAAAAACGAAACGAAATTGAAAGAGCGGAAAATCATTACAAAAGTATATTTCTCCTGGAGCATTGAGCTTGATGCTTGCATGTGAATCCTTCATTTATATCCTGGGTCCTGTACGTAAGCTTCGCCGGCTTGCATGGAAGAAGATGAAATATAAAAACGGTTGCCACTTTAAGGATTTTCAAAGGAATTTAGATTTTTGTAAGAGTATAGAGGCGTAAAATGTCAAAGTTATACCCAGAGTAAGTAGAGAGTAATTGCATCCGTGTAATTTAATGAAAGGAACAAGTCCAACATGTTTTTTTGCTTGAAATTTACGCACAACACTGATTGAGGAATGGATGATGACTGACTGTAGTGGTTCAAAAAAATTGTCTTCTTGTCAAAAAGTTTTTCACATTTATTTTATTTTATTTTATTTTATTTTATTTTATTTTATTTTATTTTATTTTATTTTATTTTATTTTATTTTATTTTATTTTATTTTATTTTATTTTATTTTATTTTATTTTATTTTATTTTATTTTATTTTATTTTATTTTATTTTATTTTATTTTATTTTATTTTATTTTATTTTATTTTATTTTATTTTATTTTATTTTATTTTATTTTATTTTATTTTATTTTATTTTATTTTATTTTATTTTATTTTATTTTATTTTATTTTATTTTATTTTATTTTATTTTATTTTTATTTTATTTTATTTTATTTTATTTTATTTTATTTTATTTTATTTATTTTATTTTATTTTATTTTATTTTATTTTATTTTATTTTATTTTATTTTATTTTATTATATTTTATTATATTTTATTATATTTTATTTTATTTTATTTTATTTTATTTTATTTTATTTTATTTTATTTTATTTTATTTTATTTTATTTTATTTTATTTTATTTTATTTTATTTTATTTTATTTTATTTTATTTTATTTTATTTTATTTTATTTTATTTTATTTTATTTTATTTTATTTTATTTTATTTTATTTTATTTTATTTTATTTTATTTTATTTTATTTTATTTTATTTTATTTTATTTTATTTTATTTTATTTTATTTTATTTTATTTTATTTTATTTTATTTTATTTTATTTTATTTTATTTTATTTTATTTTATTTTATTTTATTTTATTTTATTTTATTATATTTTATTTTATTTTATTTTATTTTATTTTATTTTATTTTATTTTATTTTATTTTATTTTATTTTATTTTACTTTATTTTATTTTATTTTATTTTATTTTATTTTATTTTATTTTATTTTATTTTATTTTATTTTATTTTATTTTATTTTATTTTATTTTATTTTATTTTATTTTATTTTATTTTATTTTATTTTATTTTATTTTATTTTATTTTATTTTATTTTATTTTATTTTATTTTATTTTATTTTATTTTATTTTATTTTATTTTATTTTATTTTATTTTATTTTATTTTATTTTATTTTATTTTATTTTATTTTATTTTATTTTATTTTATTTTATTTTATTTTATTTTATTTAGTAAACCAAATATTTTTCATCAGTTGGCATCCATGTTTCAACACCCCCATTCGAATAATAATTGTAGCACAAAAAAGGGGTTTGGCCAAATATATTGTTGTTCTATGTGTCTATGGACTTCGCGAGGTTATCTTCCATGTTTACTATAGCGAGGGTGTAATCATCCGTTGTGTGTTACGCGCTAATACCTTCATGTGAGCTGGACCACGTGTTATATCTCATCATCATCGTGTCGTTGCGTTGTTTTGTAGTCACGCACTTTCTCTTTTGGTCATTGAAACTGCTGGCCGAGGTGTCTTCTTTCTGGTCCTGGCCTGGCTCCGCTGGGTCTCTCTGAATTTTGAACAAGTCGAATAATGTGCGATATGCGAGGGTTGATTTTGATAGAATAAAAAAACGCGCTGTACTTTAGATATATGGTTTTGTAGCCTTCAAACCGATTAGAAGATGGATATGAATGTCAAGAGGAGAGGGTGTAGTCCAATTTTCACACCAGTTATAGTTCCCACACCCGGAACCAAAAAGATAGAGATGAATGCATGCAAATATATTATAGGGGTGAAAGAAGATGAGTTCTGTTTTTTTTTATTGTTTGTTAGCAGGCTTTTTGTTAACCCTGAATGTGATGTTGTAACATGTTCACAATTCATGTCATGAAGAGTGTAAGTTAAAAAGTGATGATGTTGTGGAAACTGTGTAACTTTTTTTTTTGTGTTCTTTCAACTCACTCAGTCAATAAAAGGATAGAATGTAAACTGCACAGTGTACACTATGGGAACATGAAGTTCTAATGTTTTAAAATAGTTAACAAGTAATTAAGGTAAAAATAAAGGTACATATAAAAATAGCGGATGCTCTCAGTGTAGAGGAATTTTTGTTTAGTAATTGTCCATCTGTTTGAAATTCCCATGGTTGGTTTCAGCAAACGAAATTATGAGATGCATGGGAATTTTTGTTTGATTGTTCTGACGTGAGAAAAGTAGTTCTCAGGTGAAAACTGTATGAAGAAGTAATAAAGGTAAAAAGTGAAATTTAAAAGTTGAGTGCATATGTAGGTACAATATGTGGGAGTAAAGGGTTATGCTTGATAAATCATTTTCAGGGTAAGGCAAATTGAGGAGATTTTTTCCAAGTTGGAGCAAAATATCATGAACTCCAACACAAGGAAAATTCAAGAATACAGTAGTTTATTTCAAAAATCAATTGTGAAAAATCTACAGTGGGTGCTTTTACAGAGGCTGGGGCGGCAACTGACCTTTATTTCTCTGATTCAGAACTAACAATCGGCTTCAAAATCTGATAGGTATAAGGCAGTTTATTTTGCAGTCCTAGAAAATATAAAGCCCAAAATTTTAAGCACTATTGCAAGTTCCTAGCTCAATCGATTTCTGAGAAAAGGGTATATAGCTTCTATACTAACTTCACATTTAAGTTGGAAGTAAAATATGAATTTCTTGATTTTTTTAAGTGGACTCCAAGAATGGGAATGTACCTACTGCTAACTTCACATTGAAATTTAGAAGTGATACACATAATTTTTGAAGAACCACGAAATCGGGAATAATCGGGAAAACAAAAGCAATGCAAAAAAAGAACTTCCAAAACATGTCAATCTCCCGTTAGTATATAGGAGTAAAATATTCTACCAACTTCATAGACTTGATAATCGACATTGTTGTAGAACCCATCAGTTGGTTCTTAAATTAAATAAAAAAAAATTATTGCTGAAAGAAATTTAAGTCAAACCCTTTTATAAATCCAATCCTAAATTAAGACATTTTTTTATTTGATTTAAATTTGTTTTTCAACAACTGTCGAAAAATTGAAGAAATTGCCAATTTCAATTTCAGCGAAAAAAAAAACATTTGATTCTTAATTTTTTAAGTGGGATAAGTCCATTTTTGGACTTAAAAAAATTAAGCTGATGCTAAAAGTAACGAAAATAAAATTTTAATGATCTAATAAGAGAGGATTTTATGAGTTAAGATGCTAGAATGAAAAAAGGTTTTTTTTTAGTATGTCATTAAAAAAAGAAATTCCAACATAAAATGGTCAGTTTCCGAATTATTGAATGGAAAGTATGTATTAAATAAAAATCAATCGTTTTGCAATCAATAATTTTTCGAGAACTTTTAAACACATTTTGTCCTTTTTTATTCTCTTGATAAGGAATTATTATTGCTTTGGCATTATTTCGAATAAAAAATAGCCGATTCAGGAATTCAGTTAAACGAAGACTTTAAAATTATTTATAAGCTCAGGTTTAAAGGAAATTTCAAATAGAAATCTATTTAAATACGAAAGAAATGCATAAAGTTAAATGCAAAAATTAAAAATATTAAAAAATCAAAAAAATGGAGAAAAATATGATGTCTATGAAAAGATTCGTAAAAAAAATTATATATATTGTTTAATATAAGTTAAAATATTTTTGAAACGCCTAAAGATTAATTCATCTCATCATTCCATCTATCTATCATACAATCAGTCAATCAGTGTTGTGATAAAATATAGGTTCTAATTATACAATAATTGAACCATTTTTAATTTAAAAAAAAAAGTATTCCACAAACGCCACCGGACACCGTAAAACTAAATGCAGGGACTTTTTTTTATTTTATGAAATTCAGCAAGAAAAGAATTTTAGGGAGTATTAAAAGGATGAACAATTTTACTGGTTTTCACAGGATGTTGACAAGTCTTCTTTACACTTAGGACACGATTACAGACCGAAATAACTTTTTTCCTTTTTTTTAGCCTTAATCCTAGAATAATATGTTCTTTTGGGGGAAAAATGTAATAGTGTGATGGAAAAAAATTATTTTCGTCAAAAAAAGTGTATAATATGACAAACTTCATTTAAGATGAAAACTTTTTGCACTTCGGGTTGGTTTACAATTCGATAAAAAATTAAACGTCAAATTATTTATTTTTGCAAAAATCACTTTAAGCTGTATATGTATGTATGTATGTCTATTTTGTTTAATCGTTAAAAGAAATTTAAACATTAAATGAAACAAATCCATCTCTTTTGTATATGCACATGTAGAATTTCTCACCAAGATATTATTTTATTTGAGAAGATCTCGCTTTATATCTTTTATCGTCAAAGGATATTCTTTTCAATTTATCAAAGCATCGATTGATATAGCCCATAATCAACATATTATCCCCAAAATGCCCACGGGCTATCTCGCAATTTGCCAAATCCTTAATAGCCGGGTTCTCTATCAAATTGAACGGAATCTTATGCTATTGTAGAAACATTCAAAGACGTTTTATTTTCTTGTGTTCTTTTTATTATAAGAAGAAGAATTTAAAATAATGTCAAAGGATATTCAAAGAATAAATTCGTCTTCCTCGAAATTGAAGCCCCAGAATTGGTTATTATCCTCTTTTGCATATGTTGAAGGATTGCTATTTATAATACATATATATAGGAAAGGATTCACATTTATTGTTTTTTCTATAACTACGTAGCTACTTCTTCTTTTGGTTTTCTTTAGACTGAGAAAAAAAAGGAGAATTCCTTATATTCAAATATAAATCGCCCCAAAGCCGATTGAAGAAAATACTTTATAAATCGTATATATCTCCTTTGAGAAAATAGGATTAACCACCCATATACGTACATACATATATGTATATGGGTGGGCCCAAGAAAATCCATCAAAGGATTGATGGTCGTTGATGGCGATATGAGTGGGAAAGCAGCTTGGATACTGGACATCACACAGATCTTAGGAGCTTTGGACGATTAAACATGCAACACTTTGTGTATCTTCTAAGAAAAAAAAAAATAAAGGACGAAACAACTCAATTTTAAATGCAGTTATCTTTCATATATACATATAAGTGTATACATTTATATATATAATATGCATGTAGGTATATATTTTATTATTCTCATTTTCATTGCTACGAATATATCCTTGCTCCTTGCTTATACCAATAAAATACCACAATATTACACAATAACTTCTTCAATTTCCTTATTATTTTTTGTTTCTAGCAATTTTCTTTGATATTACTTTTTTCTTTTTTACAGGACTAAAATATTTGGTGTGTATTTTTTTTTTTAACATTTATTATTATCCTTTCAACATTTATTCATCTAAAATTTATTTATCTACGATCTCGCTACTTTTATACTTAAATACATATTTATTTATAAGTTTTATTTTTTTGTATATGCTTTATTTGTATAGTATGATTTTTATTGAATATTTATTTGACAATGAGGTGCTACCATTTTTTTTTTTATATTTTGTGTTCAATGGACCAATTCCTTATTATTTTTTTTTTGTAGTTTATGTTAAGGATATTATTTTTTATGGAAATATATTTTTAATATGTATTTTAATAAATTGATACAAAATGTGGTGTTTTTTTTGTGTTACACAGACTCGCGCCAGGATGAGTATCCTTATTGATATTTTGTTTTTAGATTTTATTGTGGTGTATTTAATTATGTGATCCTTAAATAAGGATTTATAAATATGAAAATTATTTTTTTTTTGTGGTTGTAGATTTTACAATATTAATTAAGAAATTTTAGATTATAAGACATCGAATTTTTTGTTTTTATATAATATTGTCTTTTTTGTTGTGCATTTTTTATTTAAAATAAATTTTTAAAAAAATGTTGCACGGCTTTGCAAAAATTGTTAATTAAAAAAAAAAACAATTTAAATTTAAGTAAGTTTAAAATAATTTCTAATAAAAAAATTGTGTAAGGAATGTTTATTAATAAAAATAATTTTTATTAATACAAATAATTTAAGCTGACAAATAAAAAAAATTGAAATCAGCACACGGGGAATGGTCGATAAAACTATATTCCATATTTTGATGTTTGCTTTCTATGGTTAAAAAACGAACCTGATTGAACATTTCAAAGGACTGTTTAACCTCCCTCACCCAGAGATTAAAAAACAGTATAATCAATGAATTTTACAGATGAATCCATGCCAAAGTGGTTTTATCGACAAAAAAGGTTATTTCGGACATTTTTAGGATGCGGATGCATCAAGGATGAAGTCCTTGGGAAAGGTTAGACAAAATTATGTTTGCTTTTCATGTATGCTAACCACGTTGGTTTAAGGAGAAAATGCTTCATTTGGCAAAAAAAATAATCTTTCCTCAAGACGATGCTCCTGTGAAAGAAAAACACAAATTTGGCTCGAATGCTGAGTTTATTTATGAAAAAAGTGATTATTTTGAGGCTCTCGAGAAAAATATATAACGTCTTTTTTTTTGAAAAGCGGCTTCCTTCTTAAAATTTTTAGGGATTAATTGAGCCACCCTGAAAGTACCTGCTTGGTCAAGACAAGACAAAAGCCGTCAAAAATTATTAAAATATGTACCGATTTAATTTTGTTAATTAATATTTTAAACTGATGAGGCAAACTGAAGCTTTATTTTAGCGATTTTAAGACAAAATATCCTGGGCATTTCACCTTTTTTTCCAACAAACTGCAGTTTAAGACTTTTATATTTATATATATATATAATTTTTATAATATGACCATAACGGAATAGGTCGAAAAATTTAAGGAAATGCTCTCCGACTATAACCTTCGCATTATAATTCGGCACATTCATTTTGCATCATTCCTGACTTTTATTTGAATGCCAAAATGCATTACTTTGTTTTCAAAATGATATTAAGGGCTACCCTTAAACTCAAACTTGACCTGCTAAAATAAAAGCCCAGTAACTATTGCCCAATTCTTATTCAACTACCCAATTTTCAGAAATGGGAAACATTGATAGGAACATTTTATTTTGGAATTTTTAGCAGCAGCTATATAAAACTAGTTTTATATTCTCTTGTCACAAATCCAAACAAACCCTTGTTAATATTTGTCCAATGCTACGCAGTTTTCTTTGCCCAAATAATTTAAAAAGAAATTTTTATTTTCCAATGACAGCACAGCAAGGTAAGAGATAAACTTTTATGCACTACATATTTCCATTATAAAACCATTTAAAATCAACGTACAAAATAAATAAATAAATAAGAAAAAATAATATATGTTTCATAAATAAACTTTATTGTATATAAATTAATATAACATTTACATGCTTATTTAAATATACGTATATATGTATATGTATAGTAAAGTGTGTTTTTTGTCTGTAATATTTATTTTATTTAGGTTTAGGTATGTTTTTGTTTAAATATAACACGTATCAAAAAATTATAACAAATTAAAAATCGATGCATAAAGGTTAAATGTAAACCCAATAAATATAATAATTATACGTCTATAATAAAAAATCCCCAAGAACAAAAATTTATAAATACATACAGTAAATGTACTTACAAGTAATGACTACAAATAATTTGAAATAAATCACATAAAATGTCATTGATTATTTTAATATAATAAATTTAATAATAATAATTAAAATAAATTAGGAAGGTACCTTTATCATATATTGCAAAGCCATTAGAAATAATATCGCATAAATAGTCAAATAGTTGTTTTTTTTAGAGATACCTTTGTATATGAAAAACATAGTACATACTACCATGGCGAGTATTTTTTAATTTCGGGGACTCTTGTAGCGGCACTGCATTTTTTAAGGTGTAAAATTTGATTTGGGGAATCTTTCATGCACGGAAATTGGGAGTAGGAGCAAGAGGAGACTATTATTTCGATTTTCATAACTAAAAAATATCAATAAATATCAATTAAAACCTCCATAAGCTCTCCGCAAGACAATTAAGGAAGGGTTGCCCCTATACATATGTCGCATCATTCGCCTGCCGCTATGTTTTTCATATACAAAGGAGATACGGTTTTAAAATGAATGAAGATTTTTGTATAAATGTATTAGTATTTTTTTTTTGTTTTCTTTGTAATTTTTTTTTCTTTTAATAAATTATGATTTTTTTTTAAAATAATTATTCTAAAGCACACAATATTGTTTTATGTATATTTACTTCTGTCTTTATTTTTACGTTTTCGACTTTATTTCTAATTATTGACTCTCAAAACCCCACGTTTTTTTAATTTTTTTGGTTCTCAACTTATATTAATATATTTTTTTTTTTAATTTTTTGAACAACATAATAACAATTTTGCTTTGTCCTCAGTAATTTTTTTTAATACTTTTGTGTGTGTATCAATTGAAGATTTTTTTTTTAAATTCGACCTAAAAATGTTGATACATTGTTTTTTTTTTTAAATAATTATTATTGTATTTTTGTTATCTTTGCATTTATATAGAATTTATTGTGTTTTTAACATTTTTTTTTGTTATTTTATCAATCTTACATTTTAAAATGTATGTCTTTTGTTTTGTCTTTAATAAATTATGATTTTTCTACTTATATGTAGGTAGTTTAATAATAGCAAGCAACACATTTACATTGTTTTTTTTTGTTTTTCTTATTTTTTTTTTTTGTAGAACTATTTCATTAATATTAAATTTATGTATATAATTTGTATGCTTAACATAAAAAATACATAAATATAAATAAAAATACAAAAATTCCTACACAAACTGAGTTATTATTTTTCATGATTATATAGACAATTAATGAGGAAAGGGAGGTTTTTTACTATTTTTTTTTTAGATGATTATTATTGTTTTATGCTTTTTTGTTTTATGTATTTTTTTTTTCCTTTTATGTTTTTCTTATAGTTTTAGTGCAAATTATTAACTATTTAACTCTCAACTGATTGAGAACGTAAGCTGCTATAGCAATTCTGACACACACGAACTGGCTTAAGTATTCGCAGTCGGGATATTTCAGATTCAAAGCGACTACATTTATTACAGAATACTTGGCCACAATTTCGGCAATGATGTTTGCGTTCATATAGATTGAATCTGAAATAAGTTTAAAGAGGATTTTTTTATTAGTTTTGTTTTGGTTTCAAGAATTTTTAATGAATAAACTTACTTGACATGACATTTAACACATTGATCAGCTCCTTCATCTTTGAGCCAGTGATCGGCTACCCCACGGCCAGGTTGTTCTGTAACACTCCATGAAAATATTCGTCCACGGGCATCGCCTGTAAAAATAACGGTCACAAGATTTATGAATTAAAGATAATTTGGATTTTGATTTTGATTTTTTTGGTAAAAATATTTTCTTCGGATTTTGTTTGTTATTAAAACAAAAAATAAAAAAAACTAGAAATGGATTATAAAAATAGGTAGGTACATATCAAAGTTAAAAAGTTCTGTAGAATTTTGAAAATGGGTAGATATTTATCTTTTGAAATTTTGTTTATTGAACACTAAAAACATGCCCTCAATTTTATTTCTAAAAATAAATAAGAAGAAATTTTATTTATAAAAATATTAAAAAAAAAAAAAAACATTCTAAAATTTTCATTTTTGATATAAAACTTAATTTTGGGTTGATTTTAGCAATTCAAAAAACTAACTTTATTATTTTTTATATTTTTATGCACTAGAAAGAAATCTTGGTTTTGTTATGACTTGCTTAATTTTTCAATTTATTTTTATGGTTTCAAAATGAATTATTTACCTATTTATTTTTTCTGCAGTAAAAAACCACGTAGCCTTATTTAATTTCTCAATCGTGGCCTTATTTTCTTTTTTTTCAATCGCGAACTTAATTCATTATTCGATTATTCGACCTTATGTTAAAATAAAATAACATCGTTCACTCAATTTAATTTCTCAACGTGGTCATATTTTATTTTTAAAAGTAAAATAAGACCGCACCGCCTAGTTTTAATTTTTCAACCGCGGTCTTATTTTATTTTTTCGATTGAGACTTTATTTAATTTTTCAATTACGCCCTTACTAGGAATATTTTTAAAATAGGTAATTTAAGACTGCTTAGCTTAATTTCATTTTTCAAAAGCGGCTTTACTTTTTCAAAATAAAATAAGACCTCGGTGTCTTATTACCTTTTGGCTTCGTTTGTTTTTTTTTTTTTTTTTTTTTGCTGAATTTATGGTTAGGTGCATTTTGTTGGTGGTGCGCTTACTAATTGTTACCTATGTAACTTTGTTATTTGTGAAAATAATTTATTTAAATTTAATTGCACATTATAATCGAAGAATGCATGCTGGCCACAATGGCTTAATTTTGCTGGATTTCGCCAATTCATGTTGTCCAACTAATTAAATATGTTGCGCCATATAAACTCAATAAAATCTACCTCAAAGGCCTTGTCTAATAAAACGCATTTCGGCAATCGATAATTTCCATACAAATTATCGAACTAATGTGTAGGGAATTATCGACTTTTGACCGCCACGTTCTTCGCATAGTAAAATGAAATCGCCGAACCGCGCTCTATTTGACAAGAACTTATACCTATCTAATTTATCGTTTTCAGCATATTGTTTTCATAACCCCATCTCACTTCATCCAACCATTTAACTCTTCCCAACCACCCACACAGCCACCAAAAGAAATCCAATTGCATTTGCACTCCAACAAATACTCATTTTTTTAAACCAACAAAACAAATTCATCATCGCTCTCTTTTTTTTTTTTTGCTACACGTTCAGTTATGGCTATAGTCAGGTGGTTTGTGCTCTAGCTAACATTTCATTTTACGTTTGTTCCGCGGTTGTGCAAAGTAAAATATTTTTATTAACGGTAAATTTTAATTGTTCAATATTAAATTTATGAAATATATTGTTTTCAATTCTTGTGAAGTGATTTTTTAAAAAAATATATAATTTCCCTAAAATTTAAAGTGTATTTTAATGTTTTCTAAAAGAAAAAAGAGCATTGCACACAAACAAACGAAATCATTGCCTTTATATTCTCTCGTGTGTTTCGCCCTTGTTAACAAATTAAATTTTTTCTACGGCTCTGTCGTGATCGTACAAGAAAAAAAATGTTCAGTTTTTATTTTCAATAAAGTTTATGAAATAATTGTTTTTTACAATTTGTGTACCCAGAGTGTTTATCAAAAAAAGAAGAACATAATACCTATAAATTTCATGTGCCAACAAAAAGTACATTTTCTTTCAAATCAAATCGATTTCTTTTGCCACTGTGGTGTCATAAATTTCTAGCTGTAAATTTAGTTTCTTCTTTGTAGTCACGTGTGTGAAGAGTTAAATTTCTTTCTCGATTCGGTAATCTACGTGTGACAAAAAATTATTATTTTTTTGGGTAAATTTTAATTTTTCGGTCTTAAATTTATGAAATTATTGTTCATCAATTTATGTAGATCATTTTTCAGCAAAAAAAATATAGAATTTACAGAATGTAATGTGTTTTTTTTTGGCTGAAAGAAATAAGATTTCATACCTCATGTTTTTTGTTGTTCTTGTTCGTAGTCCGTCGCTGTGGTGGTGGTATGCTTTGTTCGGTTTTATAGTTAAGAAATATTTGAATTTAAATTCGAACAGGTTGTGCTCCCAGAAACAAGTGTTTTAATTGAAACAAATTGGTGGTTGCAGTTTCAATTTAAGTTGAAGACAAATTGAAAATCTTTTATTACTATTTGGCGAGTGAGATGGAGAGCATGACGGTGTTTTGTTATTATTTTCGAGATATTTAGAAACTTGGTAAGTTGTTTTTGTGATTTTTCTATGATTTATATGTATTTGCATATACATATAGGTATATGTGTTTATTGTTGTTTATTCCTGACATGTTAAAATTCTTTAATTTTTCGGTAAGAACTAGAATTTTTCACCTTCCTTGATAATTTTTTTTTATTAAAAATGCTTTGCCTACATTTCGCGCATTTTTTTCACTCAAAAATACCTATTTACAAAAGCATGATACCTACTTAAAGTATGGAAGAAAAATAATGAAAACAAAATATATTTAACTAAACTAGAAAAGCGATGTTCTTCAAATTTGCAACTTGAGGTTTTTGGTTGATTCCCTAGAGAAGAAATTGAAATTTGTGTTAGCTCAAAAAACAACGGTAACCCCAGAAGCGAATTAGTTTTTTTTAGCTAAAAAGTATAACGATATCTATTTATATCATAAAAACATTTAAACAAAACTTATTTACAAGTAAACGGCTTTAACAATTGTGATGATTTTTTTTTCCTGCCGAAAGATGTTTTACAAAATATAGGTATACCGTTTTTAATAAAACCTGCCATACAACGAGCTTTTGATTTATGTCATGACGATTTGGAAGATACTCCTGTATAATCTTAATAATAAATAATTGCATTTGAAAATTCAATATTTTGAAAACGTGTACCTATGTACATAAATACTTTTTAGTTTTAATAGTTTTAAACTGTTTATTATTACGTACCTACATCTTTTTTGGATTATTCAAGCTTCAAATACTTTTCGCAAATTTTTGTTTTTGTTTATTTTAAAACACTTTAACATAGGAGCAAGATAGTGAGATTTGGTCGTGCATTTTATTTAGTTTTGGTTTTTTATTAATTTTCGAAACGTTTTTCTATTGAAATTTGTTTAAATTTCGGAAATTGCCCTTTCTCGGATACCATTCAAATGATTTGGGTGAAAATTTATATTCATTTTCAAAGTTTATTTAAACATTTGTCGTTATAAGGCCGCAGTCTGACAACATTTTGACAAAAATTAAATATTATTTGGCTTTTCAAGTTACTCTACCAAGTCGAAAGGGATGTATATGATCTAGGGACGTAGACAATGCAAGACTTTAAAAGTTCATCTGTAGTTACAACTAAGGCTGGTATTTAGATATTAACAGGCATTTTCGGTTCAAATGATTTGGATGATATTATAGTTTTTTTTTTGTTTTCCAAACCGTTCAGAAAATGACGAAAGGATCGATGTCTTGTTTTAAGGATGCCATGGCAGCAGAAAAATGGATGTACCATTATCGAAGGTTTATAACATTTATTAAGTTATCGCTTGCAGCCCATCTCTATCCGTTGTTAAATTTTACCCCGAGGATTCTGTGGACTTAGCTAAAAACCCCCGTGCATTATTTGAACATTTAGAGTCTTATATTTAAAAAAAACGTAGGTCATTTTTATCTGGTATACAGTGTTTGACTTTAAATTGATAAAAGCATTGAATATTAACGCCATTAATAGTTCTTCATAACGAACAACATGTAGAAAAATCAGTTGGAACAAAATAATTCTCTTTCAAAATTTTGAGAATAGGTATGTTTTCTAAAACTGTTTCTCAATGCTAACTTCAAAATCAAATTTGTGAATAGATTTTTGACATTGACTGTTGAGTGTTGCAGTTGTTTTTTTTTTTAATATTTATATTAATATCGAAATTGGCAATACAATTTGATTAATAGACCTTTTTCTTTACCATTTTTTTCTTGTTTTGGCCCAACCTAAACGCCTTAGCTTTTTGTCACACCATTATGCGTTAGCGAAAAATATTTCAAATAAAAAATGTTCAAATAAATTTTGATGCTCGCAGTATGAGAAAAGAAGAAAATTTCGTATCGCGCCGTAAAAATCTTGCCGTTCAACAAAAAACTTGTACCTACATTATTTAGCAATAGGATAATGCCGTGGTAAAGTTTCGTACAAAAATCGTTTAGAATTTCACAAAACTCATTCAGAGCTTGACACAAAAGATGATTATATCGTAAATTACCAACTGTTCAAAAGAAGAAGACGTATGAGTTTAAATTTACGGAAGTCTTCATATTAAAAAAAAAACATCTTGGATAGAACTCAGCATGATCAACTTAACTGGTTAAATAACATTTGACATTTCAACATTATCGCAGAAAAATTTATGCGAAAAAACTCCTAGACCAAACAACGAAACCTGCATTTAGTTAGTCTCAGGCATGCAATATTTGAAAAGGCCTGCCGACGTTTTTTGAAGCCACTCAGATGAATTCAATAAGTGGAGCGTTCAGGCAAAACAGTGGATCGGTAAAAGATGAAGAGGACATTTCGACATGTACATATTATTTCTTCAGAACATCACTTTAAGTGAACGCTTAAGCCAAAAAAATAAACTTGCAACATTTTTGGGGGAGAGTTGAAGAAATATAAAGAGTTTTACTTGAAGCCGTAATGACGGTTTGGGCATTTCGTCGCAGCGCTTTCTTGGAAAGTGTAAAAGTAGGCATGCTATTTTTCTGATGACCAAATGCCTACCCCAAGGTTTATTTAACTTGATGAAATTTGGCTGAAAAAGCTTATGTTGATACCGTCCTTGAGTCGCCCGTAAGTCGTGATCAGCGTATGACCCTCCGAATATGAATTTGAGTAAAGGTCTTTATTTAATTTTAACTCTCTTCTAATTATTTAATGTAAGTTTGGCTTTAGTGTTTTGCTTTGGTTTTGTTTTTATTTGTTAACATTCTTCCTTCGTCAAGAATAAAAATCCTTCAGCCAATGATCGAGAATATTGAGGAATATAGAAAATCTACCTAAGAGCTCTAAAGAATATAATTTAATCGTATTCGAGACTGACAAGAATTAAGGATTTCGTGATTAAAGGATTTCGTGTTGAATGTTCAGGGTTTTGAAGTTCTAAAGATGCAATTAAAAGAACAAATAGTTTCGATAAAAACAACAAAAAAAAATTTGAAGGAACTGATCATCGGCCTGGCGTCCATGAAACAACCTGTAATTCTAATCTTCAACTAGGCGAATGTATAAGACAGATTCTACAAAAAATGGAGTTTTTGATATCTGGTATTTGATATACATATACAAATACATATGTGGCTACACAAAGTAATAAGTACAACTATAAATTACTCAAAAAATTCTTCAAAAAGCCTAATTCTCAATCCCCGGGCGTGTCTTTGGCAAGCAAAAAGTCGTAATCGTTAAATTTATCCTGGCAGCTTGAAAAAATCCAAATTAATTACTCATTCTCCCGGTTTTAAATCCCTTCGGAATTACTCAAAAAATTCTTCAAAAAGCCTAATTCTCAATCCCCGGGCGTGTCTTTGGCAAGCAAAAAGTCGTAATCGTTAAATTTATCCTGGCAGCTTGAAAAAATCCAAATTAATTACTCATTCTCCCGGTTTTAAATCCCTTCGGAATTACTCAAAAAATTCTTCAAAAAGCCTAATTCTCAATCCCCGGGCGTGTCTTTGGCAAGCAAAAAGTCGTAATCGTTAAATTTATCCTGGCAGCTTGAAAAAATCCAAATTAATTACTCATTCTCCCGGTTTTAAATCCCTTCGGAATTACTCAAAAAATTCTTCAAAAAGCCTAATTCTCAATCCCCGGGCGTGTCTTTGGCAAGCAAAAAGTCGTAATCGTTAAATTTATCCTGGCAGCTTGAAAAAATCCAAATTAATTACTCATTCTCCCGGTTTTAAATCCCTTCGGAATTACTCGAAAAATTCTTCAAAAAGCCTAATTCTCAATCCCCGGGCGTGTCTTTGGCAAGCAAAAAGTCGTAATCGTTAAATTTATCCTGGCAGCTTGAAAAAATCCAAATTAATTACTCATTCTCCTGGTTTTAAATCCCTTCGGAATTACTCAAAAAATTCTTCAAAAAGCCTAATTCTCAATCCCCGGGCGTGTCTTTGGCAAGCAAAAAGTCGTAATCGTTAAATTTATCCTGGCAGCTTGAAAAAATCCAAATTAATTACTCATTCTCCCGGTTTTAAATCCCTTCGGAATTACTCAAAAAATTCTTCAAAAAGCCTAATTATCAATCCCCGGGCGTGTCTTTGGCAAGCAAAAAGTCGTAATCGTTAAATTTATCCTGGCAGCTTGAAAAAATCCAAATTAATTACTCATTCTCCCGGTTTTAAATCCGGAATTACTCAAAAAATTCTTCAAAAAGCCTAATTATCAATCCCCGGGCGTGTCTTTGGCAAGCAAAAAGTCGTAATCGTTAAATTTATCCTGGCAGCTTGAAAAAATCCGAATTACTTACTCATTCTCCCGGTCTTAAATCCCTTCGGAATTCAATAAATAACAGGACCGATTTTCTTTTCGATTTTACATAATATGTGAAATGGGCTAGATCGTTTAGATTGTTTGAAAACAAGAAAAAATATAAGCGGGATGTTTAATTTAATTTCTAAATCTAAAAAAAAAACATTGCTTGAATTAGAAAACAACAACGCAACACTAAAATTTCAAGCTATAGACTTCTTTAAACCAGAAATACATTTTTGTATATGCTTTTAAAATCAAGTTGATTAACATTAAAAGTCAATTTTTTAGAAAACTGATTTTAAAATTTCCATGAACATTTTTTTTTTAATTTGTTGAACTGATCGTTTAAATGTGATTGACTTCTTTTAATTGTTTGAAGGACCGTTCTATTATATTAATAGAAATAGATTTTGACTAAATTTACTTGCAAAGTTTCGGGCCGAAATTATAATCATTTTTTAATCCATTGCTTGTAGAACACTATTGTTGTTAATTCAATAAAATGCACGACTAGGTCGCTCGTACTTGTTCCTATGTAGGCGTAATTTTAATGCTATCCACAGAATATACAAAAATAGTAAGGTGTCTTATATCAAAGCAATGAATCAACAAGTTTTCAAAATATTGAATTTTCAAAAAAATATTTGAAATATTTTTTGAGAAATTAAAGGTATTAAATACAACATATTTGTACTTTAATAATACCTGTTCTGTAGTAGCTAACAGCAAATTGTACAAAGTTCTACACGTCTTTCCATTTATCTCAAAGGTACATATAAAACCTTTGAGATAAATGGAAAGACGATTAAGTTACGAGTATCTGGATATTGCGTTTTCCATAAAGAATAATAAAGCAATTTTAAGATTTCGGAATGATCTATCAGAAATATTATTATATTAGAACTTTTATAATTGTGCCAAAACCGAAAAAGAGATTGAAAGACGTTAGTATCTTTGCGTCTAGTAGAGACTCCAATGAAATAACAAAATAACTTACCAATATATAAAATCTTGTGATCCTTTGAAACAGTTAATGCAGTTATACTAGCTGGTTCTGCATTATCTTTTCTATCATAAGCTGTATGCATTGTTAGTTTTGATCTAAACATTAGCTGCCGATTCCATCGAAAGCCTGACAAAAAAAAATTATTATAAATTTAAAAATAAATTTAGAAAATATAAATATACTTTATATCCAACTAACCTTTCCTTAATAAATTATCATTTTTATTTCGTTGATCATTATCAACAACAACAAATGATTCGGTTATACTTGTATCTGATTTACTTGGACGTATCGCACGATCTTCGATATTACTTTTTTCAACTAAAAATAAACAAAAAGGAACAAGAGCTTTTTATTTGAGTTAATCTTGACTTGAGAACTTTACTTGAACTTAATAAGTTTTTGTCTCATTTGCTAAAATAAAGGACTAATATATTTTCTTACCAGTACTCTCAGATCTATCTAAAGCTGCTGAACGAGTCTCATCCACCGTCGATGATTTCATTTCGTGCAAAGATTTTGTTCCGGCCAAACTACTTTTTCTTCTTTCCGGATTTGCCAAATCATCTAATTTTTTGTCTGAATCATCAGATTTATTTGATTTCTCTGAGAGATCACATGCTTCTGATATACTACTCTCCGAAGCGGACTTAGCTATTTCTAAAATTATTAAAAATAATTTTTTTTTATACGAGAAAAAAAAGATTTTCAAGATTTTTATCGAATCTCACCATTTCCTTCATTTGAAGACATACTTTTCATTTGTTTGAATAGATCTAATTTCTTTGAAGCTTCATTTGCTGAATCTTTTTCATCTTTTTCTGGGACTTTGTCTTGAGATGTGACCTCAGCACATCTTTTTAGTTTTCTCTCAATTGGAACTTGAGAGTACTCTAGAGACCACATCTGTTTAAAAACATAAGCATTCTTAGTTGATTCTGAAGAATCTAACAATAAACAAGTGCAAACTCACCCTAACCACTCCATCGGTGGACCCAGTGATGACAACGTTCTGTTGATCCCATTCTCGGATTTGAGAGAATGCAACGCATAGAATCTGTTGCATTCGATCAGCACTTCCTACACTCGTATTCACTGTTGCCAGGGCATCTCCATTTATTGACCACACATGTAACCATGTTGCAGAGCAGGTGGCAATGTCTCCGGTCAGTTCATTAATGGCAACGGCGGCAACCACTCCCACGTGTCCTCGAAGTTGTCGAACAAAAGTAAACCTCGACATATCCCACACGATAGCAGTTCCGTCTCTCGATCCCGATACGATGACATTGTAAGCTGCACTAGCTGCTAGACATGTAACTGCGTCTGTGTGACCATGTAGTGAATTCCGCACGATCAGAGTCTTCTTGTTAGCATCGAATTTCCAAATAGTAACCACCGAACTTGTTCCAGCAGTTATGATCATCTTGGAATTCGGACAAGCACAGGATAGAATTTCTCCTGAATTCTGGGCAGCTGCCTCAGACACAAAGGATGCCTTATCAGAATCATATAAACCAATTCTCAGCGAATGATCAGCAAATCCCCATGCTATGTATTTTGTGTATGACGGTGGCATCATAACCTTATTCTGTTCCACAGCATAGACAGTCTTATCGGGTTGCAGGATTTGTCCCACAGGTCCTTTTAGTTCTTTAATTGGTTGCAGACTTGGTTTTAAATTATCGAGATTATGGAAGAACAGCCGATCGGATTGAAGGACTGTGGTATTTCCAATTAATGGACCTGGATCGATAACCGAGTGTCGAGAATTTCCCATTTTTTTGGCCGGATGGGCCTTTTTGAAGAGCTGCTTGGGTATTTGACCAAAATTATTGATGAAGCCAATTGTAGCATTCTTCTTGAGCGGGTCATCAATGCTAGAAAAAAAATTTAAATTCATAAAAATCTTTAGTGGAAAAGAAATCAAAAGCTCACTTGTAAATATCAACATTTCCTTCATAGAACAAATGATGGAAAACATTGACTGCGTCAACAGCTGCAGGTCCTTGTTGTTTACATCCAAATATTAAATCAATCCACTGAAACATACAAAAAATACAATACATCTATCGTCAAGGAAGAGATAAAATCCATAAAAACTTACCAAATGTAAATTCTGACTGACATAATCACATTCTAAGGCACTCCGATGCACCCTTATGAATTCTCTGGGATCTTGTTTGGCCCATGGAGGGAGAATAACATGATTAAGGGTATCGCCATTCTGTTTTGAACCTGCCCAAATAAAATTTCATTATTTTAAATAATTTTGGAGAAATTTCCCCAAACAAACTTACCCAAATCGAAATTATTTGAATTCGTTACAAACTCTGGGAGGTAGAAAAATTCAGGTATCAATTCTTTAACATCAGCCATATTATAAATTGAAGCCGATAGCCAAGCTTCTTTAATGCTATGAAACATACGATCAGCTAAATCAAAATGACCACCTTGCAAACGAAGGAAATGCTGTGTGAATGGTTCTAAACGAACCAAATAGGAACAAACAATCATTGCTGAACTGTAATGGGTGCCATAGTGATAGGGTGGTGTTTCGCCATGTGGATCGTCCCATTCCTGAAATTAAACAAATCAAATTGAGGAAGTTAATTTTATTTGCGATACGTGCAGCCGCTAATTTTTTTTACCTTAAACCTCTTTAAAAACTGTTCGAGTCTCTCTTCTGATTGGGCTCCCATTGGTTTTGAAAAGTCTCTAAATGTTTTCGGATTTGTTAGATCTAGTTCTTCCGAATCATAATCAGCTAGAATCCAGGGGAAGACAGGATATTGCATGAGATCATTATATGATCTGCCGGCAAGAGTATTTAAATGCATCAAGTATTGGAAATTTGATATTTCTCCCCGCTAAAATATATTTGAAAAAAAAGCTCAATTTCAATATTTTATAAATATCAATATTTATTTCAAACTCACCACCCAACGCTGTGTAACAGAAGTTTCCCCAATCAAACTGCTAAATATCCCCGATGTCTGTTCAACACTTGCTGTTCGTTTTTGTCCAGCGACTGATAGCTGGGCGTTATCAGAAATTGCTGTAGCATGCGACATAAATCTTTGGTAGACCTATGGGGACAAATGTATCAAATTGGGAACATAAGCAATGAATATAATCCACAACTCACCTTATTTCTAACTTTCCTTGGAAAACTGAGCAAATAATTTCGTCCGTCTTCGGAAAATACCTCCAAGGCAATCGGCTGCAAGAGATACCTTCTCTTGTGAACCTCACGAATCTCTTCGTAGGAGAACTTTGAGCACTGCTTCATTTTTTGTGTTCTTGTTGTTCCACCAGAATTTGGTATAATTGGATCATAAGTTCCGGGGGGCAGAGTATCAATATCACGAATTTCTCTGTTCTTTAGCAAGGTGAACCCATCGACAATGTAACAGTGTTCTTTTCCGAACAACAAAAGGCCTTCGGTAGTGTCCAGACCTTGAATTCTAGCACATCGGAACATATAGGAGATTTTCTCTTGCTCTTCAAGCAATCGCAGGAATGTCTCATTGTCTGACACCATAGACATATCTTCCTCTTCTTCATCGAGATCTTCTCCAACAATTGTTCCATCAACCGATTCCTGAGGTGCTCCGATACCTGCCAATTTTCCTGGCTGATCTCCGGTTGGACTTTGGGGCGGTGTTCCATTCGACGTACAATCAGTCGATGATCGATTATCCGGACCATGTTGAACCAGACTCTCTGTCTCGCATAGAATTCTCGGGGGTAGCTGGCAATGGGTGAAGTAGATTTTGCTATCAAAACTTGTAGCAACTTTGTATTTTAATTGACGATTGTCTGGCAAATCAATACCAGGTCGATATGGATATTGCAAATAGAACAAATCATTCCTCATGGTCTTCTTCCGCATGCGATGTGGTCCCTCGGTCGTGTCCAACATCCATTTGTCCAGAGTCGATACACCTTCAGCACCCCAAAGACCACGTTCCCGTGTCAAATCAGTTTCCGATTGAATCCAGTCCTGGAAAACATAACGCTGAGTATGTTGAATCATTTGGGTGTACTGTTTGCATCGCATATCCCATAGATCCTTAATCAGTTGGACATGAATAGCTGTACATTCAAAGGCACTCTCTTTGCTCATTGTTGACTTCACTCGCACCAGCTCATCTTTCTTGACTTTGGTTCGACTAGCAAGTCGGGTCAAGCCTCCTGTGACTTTTTGAATCTTTGATTGAATTTGATTGTGTATTTCCCATGGAATACGATAGGAAGCTTTTCGTTCAGTGTCTACATAGTTGAACCAAAGTTTTGAAGCCACTTCCATTACTTGTTCTCGTGTTGTTTGTAAATCAGGAGCTTTCGAGTTGTTTGGTGGTGGAGTCAAGGTGATCTTGAACACTTCCTCAATTGCTGGTTTTTTGCACACGTATAGCTCCTCCCAGACTCGAAAGGCTGCACCTACAATAAGATTTCTTCCCTGTAATTGATTCAAATGGTCGTCACGTGGTTCGATTACATCTACTTGAGGATTCACATGCCATGTTGTACTTCTACTTGTCGAAGGCTCTAGAATGATTTTCATGTCAGCGGTTAGTTGCAGAAGGCAATAAGTCAGACATCCAATGAACTCCAATTCATGATTCCCAGCTCCAAAGATTAGCAAACGATGTGTGATAATTTTGTGAAGAGCTTCCAGGACAGACATTTGTTCTGTGATGGCTTCTGTTGGTCTGGACAGAAGATACAATATGGAACGATTGAGAGAGTGATGAAGCTGTTCCAAAGACAAGGCGGATGATCGACGTTTTGCTTGGGCAATCAGTTTGATAACAAAATCAAAGATGTCATGGGGATTTTTCTGTAAACATCCCTGCCACATTTTATCCACAACACGGGCAGTGAAATAGAATACATTTGGAGCTATATTCTGGACATGAGATTGCAGCAGAGGGACAATGGGAAGAGCTGCCTGTTCTCCAACTAGAACATCAGCTGCCAAAAGATGATCCACCAGAGCTGTGGTTATTTCAGTTTGGTACTCCACTTGATGTCTCATATCGGCAGTTTCTGGTGATGCATCTAATACAAGATCAACCACTGGAGTTGATTTACCATGCATCGAGAGACTCAATGAATCCACCACGATAACTCGTAAGAAATCAATGACGAACTTTCGTACGGGATGAGTTGTCAGGGTGACATGAGGTGTCATGGAAATTGGAGAGTGAACGACATAGCAGCCAGAACTATCGGTTGGTGTTGACGTTCCACTATTTGGCTCTGAATCTGGTCCACCATCTTTTGCCATTGGGAATAAAACTGCCACCAGAGAGCTGACAACATCTCCTGACATCATGACCGGCATGAAATCTGGAAGATTCTGATATAGCGAGAATAGCAGCTGAATAATAGTCTCTGGATGACTCTTTAACCAATCAGCTGTATCGGAAGTATGAACAATTGCACGAACCATTCCAAGCAGAACACATACTGCTTCTGGACAAACGTTCATCTTTGGAGTAACAGACGATGCAGATGCATGGGAAACTGGAGTTCCCCAGAGGAAAGCCCACACTCGATCCAGATCAAATTTGGTGTGCTCCGAAGCCAAAAGTTTCACCGGTTGACCCATAATAAGAGCTGTTATCAGGAAATATAATTCTGGAACATCCAAATGATGTTGTAGCAGCCATTCGAGAATTTGAAATCCGGGAACATGCAGAACCGAAGTTCTAACTTCTCCAGCTATCTGAGATGGAAGTTGAGTGTTGGGATTTGATGATGATACCATAACTCCATTGGTAGCTGATCCTCCAGAGCCAAGTTGTGGTCCTCCCAAACAGATGCTCTTCTTTTGTGAAATCAACTCGGTGAACCTTAAATACCCGCCATTGTGGGTGCTATCTCGGAAACGTGCCAAAAAGCATTCATTCGCACAAACCACCACCAATATCCTTACAGCTATAATCACTGATGTGAAATGGACATGCGGTTGCATAAACAACAACAGCCAATCCATACCGAGAGTCTTGGAAATGTCATCGCAAATTATGTAATTCACAGTGTTTCTTGGTGTGAAGAGCAATCCATGCAACAGCGATAGACATCGATTTCTTAGATAAATATTTTGAGCGACGAGATCATCTCCATCTTTCTTAACCATCGATGGCAAGATCACCGATCTCTCTGGTTGATCGCATTTTGGAAGCTTTGCAGCAATATACTGTCCGAATAGGAGAAGATCACTGTGTCTTGGTTGACCTCCCAACAGCGTCTCGACCAACGAAAACAAAATCTCTCTTGTTGAATGATCAGTTATGTCGGTTATTATATTCAGCAGCTTATTCAGCAATTGCAAATCTCTCATTATTTTGACATTTTGTTTCTTTTCATTTGATTCGACAGCGAGTTCTAACAAATGCTCCAGCAAAGATCTCAACAACCCATTGGGAGCTCCATGCCAAATTTCCAAATCACAAAGTAGATCCTGGAATGCGGTAATATTTGGAATTGCTGCCATATCCTGGCCACTATTAACAGTTCCTACAAGACCAAAAGTTAAATGCAATATGTGCGAGTTGAGAAGATTCTTTTTCTTCTTGAAGAACATTCCCAGAGTTTGATAGCTGCGTTTGCGATCCATTTCACTTTGTGCAGCACGATTGCTACGAACGACACAAGTCAGAGCTTTAACACCAGCATAAAGGCTTTCAACATCTTGAGCCATTGCTATGATTCCAAGCAAGACATTACAACCACCAACAGTGTCAATCATAGCTGAAACTGGATGTGGACTGAAGACACGAACTCCAAGGTATCCGACTACAACGCCCCCAAGGGAACGACCAGCGCCAGCCAAATGTCCAGCTGAATTATGAAGGATTCTGCAGAAAAACAAAGGACATAAGATTAATATGAAGTTTAAGCAAAGGTTGAAAATCAATGACTCACTTTATTGGTGTTGCATTCTCATGTGAATTCATTCCCAACTGCTTAGCTATTGACTTATTATCCGTTCTACTATAAACTTTGCGAATCTTAACCAAAGTCAATTGTGACACAGCTTTGGCATTTAACCCCAGCAGCACTTTATCCTCTGAGACCAATGGATTCAGGGGTTCATTTTGTTTGCCAATTTGTGGTGCTTGCAACGATCCCATATAATGTGGTCCTAAATTGTAAATTGTCTGTACAGTTTGTTGTTGAAGAACATCCTCGATTAAATGACAAACACCCTGTTTCCAACACAAACGTGAATATCTTCTCCAAATGGGTGGAGTTCCAATGTACCCAAATACTTGACTGGCAACAGCAAGATTTGCCGAACCAGCTCCAGGATTTTGTGAGATGTAATGGAGTTTTTGGGTGTGCATTGGCTAAAATAGAAAACAAAAACAGTTAACAACTTCTTTAGAAGGATTATTTAACTTACAGTTCCATCCAGATAGAGAGACAAGCTGGAGTTCTTTAGGACAGCTCTGTTAAGGACAACTACCAAATTATGCCATTGACCTTCATGTAATAGATCTGGACACCATATCCTTGCATTTCCGTCATCTGAACCTTCAGGTTCCCAATCTCCAAGATCTAAAGAAAGAAAATTCAGTCTCATTTAAAAGATTTATGGAAAAAACTTACTTTTACTGGGAGTAACCAGAGTTTCTTGTGTTGAGACAACAATCGCTTTATCTCTTGCTGACAAGAGTATCGACAAGCACACCAAATTCTCTTCTCGTGGGTTATTGATGGTCCTTACAAGTGTCAGAAGTCTCACACAGTGTGGATCTGTCTTGGGATCTGAGAATTTTTCCACACAAAACCAAGTGGAATATGTTAGACCAGTCTGGGGTGGAAATATCCGATCACCAGCACCAATTCCTCCAATTGTACTCGAATCAATTGTCCCTCCACTGTTAGCTGCTGCTTGTGGTGCTAAACTAGGCAAGTAGAGACATCCAAATCCTTCAGCTGACATATCCATTTCAACAAACGGAGGCAATGTACTCGACCCGTGGGCACGGAAATCTCTCGGTGTTGTCATGGAGACTAAAGTCTTGATTCTGGTCAATGGCACTGGTCCACCCATGCAGTATGGCTTTTCTAGATTTATGTCCGAACACGACAATGGTGCTCCAAGACGAAGGAATTCTCTCAATTCTGTGGGTTGAAGCGCCTGTGCGGCAAGGCGTTCGAGAATATACTGCAGTGGAACATGTAGAGGATTATCTTCTTCACTCAATGCCCGACGACCGATTTTCAACAAATGTCCAGCCAATCCGTAATCACACATGATCTGCTGATTCCTCTCGCTTCGCACTAGACTTTTGATGATCTCAGATAGATATACTTGCAGATTCATTGCTTTAGTTTGTTCTGAGGAATGTCCAACTGAAGGAAGCAGCTGAAGCATGCAAATGACCACACCTGGATGGACAATCCTTGGTTCTGGATTGGGTTGCGATAGATTTAACATATTCGGATGCTGTGTTGGAAGTTCCTGACTCGGTGAGCGTAAAGTTTGATCTACAAACAGATTAATCACTCCATTGAGATTTGGCTGCTCGAAGTTGTCCAACGCAATGCTGTAGAGAAGTCGATAAACTACACACACATACGATAAAGATCTCGGCACAGTTTCTCGAAAATTGAAATTGAGGATCTCTCCACTGAATACTTCATGGAAGTATCTTTGCACATCCCCGTCGGCTTTGAATTCACCAAAAATATCAGTCAACTCGGTGCCACTGGTAAAGCATCCCAACAGCCGCAGAGTCTCACACAATGAAGCTGTACAGATTTCATGATGGAAGAACTTCGCATTAGCTGGTTCAAAACGCATTGCAGTGGCTAAAGTCTGACAGACTATTTGCAGCAGTAAAATGAGATCATCCTGGGTTATTCCCAGATCTGCAGTATTCTCTTCAAGGTTATCATTCAGTTTACCATCGAGTGAGACAAAAACACTTGTCAAATAGACAAATCCGCCCACTTTTCGAAATACTGTTCGCGTCCGATGACTGTCTTTCAGACATCCCAGAAGCATATTTAGGATTTGTATCTTGAATTCCACCTGGTAGGCTGGAACTGAATGCATCACACTCAAGATGAACAACATATCATCATCTCCTCCAGTCGATAGAATCAATTCTCGAATGATGCCAAGAGTCTGGTGTCGGCAATGCTTGAACTTGACAAGTTCATGGACACACTTTGCTCCACCACATTCTCGAAAGACATTGGCATTATTATTGCTTCCTGCAAGGAGAATTGTCAAGGCTTCGAGGACATGCTTTCCCAACAAATCACTCTGATTATCTGTCACATCAACTTCCAAATTCTCATCATCATTGGTTATTTTTCTCACATAATCCGAATACCTCATCAAACAGGTAACAAACACTTCCAATATTCCAACTTCTCGATAGACATCCTTAAAGACATTATTATGTCGTAGAATATTCAGCAATGTCTTCAAACACAATATACTACACGATGTCGAATGATTATTCTTCAGCAACAACGACAATGAGATCAATTCCTTACAAGGAACAAAATTCAATTGGAATACAATAAATTCAAGCAAATCGAAGAATTTTTCCTGGATTTGTGGTCCTTTTTGATGAATTTTTTCAGTAAATTGACTGAGGGTATTCTCTGAATCCAATATAAAGTAATTGGCATTTTCTGAATGATAAACTCGTGAGATAGCGTCCAGAATTGTACAACAAAGCGTTGGCGATGTTGATTTAAGGAATACAGTTTGTAGCACCTGGAAGGCGTATATATTACGTACACAAGTCTCTCGAGATGTAGCTTGTGGCATTTGGAAATTCTGCATTTTAAATAGGCTATTTGCTTGGGCGGGTGGCGGTCGTAGCTCGACAAAACCACACATGCATAGCGATGAGATCATTAAAACGAGGTTGCGTATTGCAGCTTGCACTTCTATGGAACGAGTGCGATCACTTTCAAATCTGTGAAAAAAATGATAAATTTGTTAAAAAATTTTAATACTTTAAAGAAAGCTTTAAAAAACAATATAAAAAATTAAACTACGAGCAATCTTAGACCTTTTTAGATTTGGAAGATCGAGTTCGGTATGACGGTGTGCGTAAGAGAACTGCATAATGCTTATAAGGGTGAAAAGTCTTTTTTTCTGTGATTTAAATAAATGCAAGAAAAATGGCTTTATGAGGATTGGAAACGAAAAAAAATTTGAAACGAAAAGTCTTGAAGAATAGAGTTTAGGGAAACACTAGCATGAAGAAGACTGAGATCGCGATTGCAGTCTTGTGGACAAATCTTTACTTTCGTGAAAAAAAGAAAAAAATTGGAGCTTAAGTAGAGCGCCAAAGAATTTATCCAAATAAATATATTTTATTTTCGAATAAATCTACAATTGAGGTATTGGAAAAAAAAACAAAACTTTTTTTGCATGCATTGACGCTCTACTCTGGGGACATATAAATTTGCTAATCAATTTATATGTCCCCTTTTTTTATCTTACTTACTTGAGCAAAAATTCACTGAGAAACAGATATCCCTGGGAGGCTTTAAAGTCGTCCATTAATATCTGTGATACTTGACTAGAATCTTTTAAAAAACAAAACACCGTTACAAACATTTCCACTATTTCTAGAGGATTGGCATCTGTAAGGCGTTGCATGTTATCCACACAAAGTGCCATGCATCCTTTGGCTGCAAATAAAACAAAATAAGTCATAAGATTCTAGAATTTCATTTCAAAGTCCAAACTTACAATGTATATAACTAACAACTCCATCTTTCAATCCATGCCTAGATAGAGTAGTTAAAACTTCTGCAGCACTCTTTCTCCACACAACATTATGTGTTGGACAAGGTGATGTTATGGCTGAGAATAACAATGTCAAATCATCCATTCTGGCCAACTCTTCAGCTGGATATGGATATGAGCATAGTTTGACTAGAAGTTGAACGAAAATCTTCTGAAGTAGTGTTCTTCGTTCAATAGCATTGAAATCACTAATTGCTTCTCCATTCTCAGCTGGAGGATCTTCAGTGACTTCAGGCAAATCAAAGAACAGGTAGAGACATTTTACAAGTGTCGATGGTACAGCAGCTGCAGTCATTACCTAAAATGGAACAGAAAAAAAAAAGAATGAATACGAGATTCTATTTATATTTATTTTTTTGCTTCGCACCTGAATCAGAGAAACATCACCATTTGCTAACAAATTCAATGTTGACAATAACATCCAACCACTGCTCGTTTCCTCGCTGGTTTCGATTTCCAGAAATTTAACAATAGCAATTGATGCTGCTTCGGTGCTCTGATTGGAGGCTCTTTTGCGGATTTCCGCAACCATGAGACGAGCAACTTGCTGGCAAAATGCCACTACGTCCCAGAATTTTTCACTCATATCCGATGAGGGACATGTACTAAATACCTATTCATTTGAGAGGAAGAAGAGAAGAAAAATGAAAATGCTAAGAAAAAGGAGTCAAAGCGGAAGCTAATAAAGGAAATGAGTTTTCCCGAGAGCTACTGCCGTTGGAGCTGCACTGTTTTTCAACAACTTTACCTTGCAGAACAATGGAAGCATGTTGTATAGTTTTTGATCTCGTTCATGTTCGCTGAGTGCCTCTTTCGGATGGGTGTACTCATTGAAGAGTTTCTTCAGGTGCATTAGGCTGAGTTGAGTGCGCGATTCGGTGACTGGATCATCACTTGCAGCCGTGATGATGGCATTGGCTGTGTTGTTAGATGTTATTGTTGTTGTGGAATTAGCTGCGGCGGTGGTGTTTGTGGTGGCACCAACATTGTTGGCACCACCGCCACGTAATTTACGCATTACGTTCATTGCTGTCGACGATGTTGTTGTCGTTTCTTTTTTTTTTAAGTTGATTTTCGTCAAGTCGTCAACGTCAACTCTATCAGCCAGCCAGTCAGTCAGTTAAGTTGGCCTTCTGACTGATTGAAGAAAAGGTGAAGAGGAGTGGGTGTGTATGATGTAGAACTTCAGCTCTCTGATGATTTGCGGTTGGTTTTCGGTTGCTCCAGGGTTTTTTTTCTTTCACAATATTGTTTTTTTTGTATGAAAAAGTATTCTTTTCCTGTGCGGTTAGGGGTTTCGGGTATCCTTAGGCCTGCTGTGGAAAGAATCACAATAAATAAAACAACATCAAACCAAGAGAGAACAGAAAAAGTGAGTTTATTTTGATTAAGGAAGTAAATAAAGTGGTGATTTTGTGGGTAAGTAAGCAAAATGAAAATTAAGTCAAGTGGAAAATTTACTCTAGAGAGAAAGACGAACACTGTTGTGTAGGAGTAGGAAAGGAAGAGGGCTTAAATTTCCTGTCCTTTTGGTTCTTAGTCACTTTGTCTTTAATCAAAATGGGTAGCCATGAATAGGTAGGTACCTACATTTATATACAAAAAGGAAGGCGTCGAAGTGAATTTGAATTAATCGTAATAGATTGATTTAAATTAAAAGAAATAAAGAAACAGGTTGATTGATATCCTCATACTTTTTTGTTTTGAGAAAAAATTAAATCGATCAAAGGGAAAAATTACCAAGACTGAGTGAAGAATTTTTTTTTTTTGCAATCTTATCTTTTACCCCCCAATTTAGCTATGAGCACAATTAATTTGATACGAATGAGAAGGCAAGGAGACATAAGGGTAAACAATATTGTATATAAGTACTTTCAGAGTAGCATGTCACACAAATAATTGCTTTTCGTTAAAAAAAAAGAAAATAATAAAAATAAATCTTTGAAATGAGTCATTTGATGAAATAAAAAAACATTAACAGATTTTTTAATTATTTTTTTTTTTTTTTTGATCAATCATAGCAAATGAATTTTAGGAATTTCTCAATTTGAGTAGATTTTTTTTCAGATTGGGCATTATTAAGATGATGATGTAGTATAAATAATTCGGAAAAGAGAGTAGAATTTTAAAGAGTTTGCAGATTTTTTTTAGAAAGGTTAAATTAGGTTTGTTCTCAACACTACTTTGGGAAAAAATTTTTAAAAATTCTCTCAGAGAGTAGAAATTTCTTGGGCAATCTTCTCTGCCCAAAACTGCCAACTTCTTGAAGTGTTGATAACTTGCAGTTTTGCTTAACAATGTGGAATATTATGTTTATTTTCTATATGTTCGATGTGACCTCGAAGCGAATTCTGTGCGCTGAAGGAAGTCAGGTTTTTTTTCAAAGAACGAAGTTTCAAATCAGAAGTTGGAGTTTTACTAAGCAGATATGTAATTTTTGGAACATTTACTACAAATTCGAATGTTATAGAGATATTTCAGTCGGTGGGAACCCCAAAAGCGAAGCCATTGGGTGAAGTGGTGGAGTAGAATTCACAGTGAAGAGATTATGAATCATGACAAAGAGTTCCATTTTTTAATAGCAAGGTCTCTACATTTTCATTTCTTTATTCACCTTGAATCTGTTGTCAAAATTCAACATTTTTTTTTTTGGTAAATCAAACACAAGAAAAATATTTATGTGAATAATTCAAATATGTATGTACATCCCAACAATAAAAATTACACCATACTCCCCACTCATCAAAAAAATTCACACTAAATGCAAATGAATATCAATACTTAGGAATAATAATATTCCAGCTTGCATGATGATAAAAAAGAACCTAACAATATTATTGTCGTTATAAACAGAAATACACACCATACTCAATCTGGAATAGGCAACAAACAACAATGTGATTATTTTTCATTGAGTTGCTTTGCTATTCTCGCACATCCCACTTATCTAATTCTTTTGCCCTATTTGGGATTACTCAACTTGATTCAAGTATTATAATCAACGCAATATATCAGCTCATAGTAATAGTATACTGACTCCCATGATTAGGTATGCAAGTCATATAAACGAGCACTGTATTAATATAGCCCAGCACACTATCCAATGGGAGACGACAACGCCGACAGACGGACGGCAGCGGGCGGCGGCGGCAATGTCGGAGGTGGCGTTAATTATTGTTATTATTATTTCACAATCAAGTTGAGTGTGAGAGTTTAATCATCAATTTCTGGAGTTATTTTATATAATATGTACTTTTTATGAGACTGAATGACAGCTAATTAATTGGAAGTAATCAGAACCAAAAATAAATTAAAAATGAAGCAGTTTGAAACGCATGCAAATTAAATGTCACATCATTTATTTTTTAGCAGAAATAATTCATCATTATAAAATTATGACAATCAAAATATTTGAAAGTGACGATTACATTTTGAAAATTCCGTTGTACCATATTTTCTAATATAAATTTTTAATTTTTCTTTTAGCGGACATTGATCATTGGGTAGGTTAGTTCCGACGATCTAGGAACTGTAAGTCAAATTTTTAGTCTTTGCATTGTAAATCTGTAAGAAGATGACTGATGGATTTCTTGGGAAGTAGTCGATATTTTAAAGATTTTAAGGAAATGTAAGAAAATGATTACTTTTCAAAACATTGAAAATATTGTTGATAATCAAACTTGAAATGTTAGAATCAGTTGATAACATTGAAACAGACAGGATTACGTAATGTAAGGTCTGATTAATACCTCGAGTTCGATTCGATTTTTTTTAACGAATCCAAAACTTGCTCTACAGTATCAAGTAAAAACTAAACTATAAATATCTCTTTGTTCAAAATGTTCAAAAAAGTGATTCGAGCAGCTATACGAGCAATGAGAAAGACGAAGCTCTTATTATTTAATTCACGTTGGAGCGAACCCATATATAAGTGCTGTTTTCTGGCCGCTCGAGTGATTAATCGCAGCTTCAACGTAAGCACTCTCTTAGTCAGAATGCTGCATTCGATATGCTTCCGAACATAGAGAAACAACTCTGCATTTATAAGCTTAAAGACCAAAATACGACTTTTTCATTGCAATGTTGAACCGTCCATTTTTATTTGTGCAGTACATCAGAAAGCTAACAATGTTATTAAAAACATGTTTACGAAACATCTGGAGAAATATTTGGTCCAACCGTATCTCCAATGGTGAATGAAGACGTCAGTCGAAAGGGTAACGAGTGCATTGCGACGTAAAACAACCTTCTCTCGGAGGCAGGTAGACGAACGTCGGGCCTGGAAGTTCTTGGCGAAAAATGACCAAACAAAAATCAGCACAAATAACAAAGAATTGAAAAGAGCTGATATACTTCTTCAAGAACCATACATAATGGGCGTAGAAGAAGTGGAGGCCCTTGTTTTATTAGGGAAACTCACAATTACAATAGGTTCAAGGATGTATCTACAAGCTATATTATATCTTCAATATTTCGAAAAAAAATTCTGAAACTTTTTTGAGTCATTTTGAAAGGGATTCGTGTAATAAGAAAGTTTAGGCATTTTCGTTCTTATTCTGTTATTTTTTTTATCAAGAAGGTTGATCGTAGATGGAACAAAATAAATTGAAACTTAAACAATCAGAAAATAGAATAGTAAAAAAGACAAAATAGAAACATACAGGTTATACAAGAGGTAAATCAAATGGATACACGATACATAGAAATTCTTCGTGGGTTCATAGAAGTATTGCATAGAAGCAATCTTAAAAAGCTTGTTCGACTAGCGGTTTAATTTATGTTTGGATAGGCTACGGTCACCGGGTCATCGGCAATACAATTATCAATCTATTTGAACAAAACAACTGCAAGATCGAAAAGTGAAAAAAAGATATAGTTACCACCACAACTCCGGAAGCTGATTATTATTTATTTACTTGAAATTTATTTCCGATAAGTTATCATAGAGATTTTTCAAATCAAATCAACACACCCCAAGGAACAATTATCAAACAAATTAAGTTCCCCTCGAATTGATTAAATTCAATATAAAAAAAGAGAATATGGATAAATCCAGAACAAATCAATTTGTTTGCGAATATATAATTTGCAACTCCATAACACAGAGCATATACACAATACACATCATCATAAGAATGACTAATGAGAGACCACCACACGGAATGGAAACACACCAATAAATGATCAACCGGCAAGACCTGTTTATCTCGTCTCGCCAATAAGTCTCAAATCTGTATGTAATGTGAATCTACTGTGAAGTGTGACCGCGTTTCATAGTGACGCCATCCAAGGCCATCACAATTTATATGCAAATATCCCAAAAAATTGTGCACTTCTTTTGAGAGGAACATAAATTACAAATCAGTTCAAATCAAGTCATACAAGTGGCATAAAGCCATAAAGAGCAAGTAAACAACCCGAAAAGCAAACAGCAAAATACGACGCCCGATAACGACAAACAACTTAATCAATTAGTTCCTGTCACTGCTCCCCAAAAAAAAAAAAAAAGAAAGAAAAGTACAAGTCTTCGGGTTCAATTGAAACCTCGCATGCAGCCTTATCTTGTATGCAAAGCGACATGGCAAGTGTTTTGTTTGTTTGCATGTGCTTGTGCCTGTCTCTTCCCGAATAGATAGCACGTCAATTTTAAGTGGGAGTGTACAGAAGGGGCAAAACACAAAGATGAACGACACAGTCTTCACTTGGAACTTCCATGCGCAGCCGAGTAATGTTACACTACACCGAGTAAGAACATGAACAAAAGCCAAACGTTGATGGATGCTTTGCTTTTGGGGCTTCCGATTGAACAAATAAGCATTCTAGGGTAGAGGAGGAGTAGGGACAATCGGGGTCATTTAAGAAACAACAAAAAGATTTGCACAATTCCTCAGTGAAGCAAGAATACAAAACAATTAAACTTTGTTTTTTTTTTTCCAAAAATTGTTCTTGTTTAAGATTTACCTCTTTCACCAATTTATCCATTTTTTTTTTGTTGTTGTGGAAATTGGTGTAATTTTTTTATTAAAGGCTATTTAATTTTGCAATTCACAATGAACCAAAAAACAAAAAAAAAAAAACTACCAACTCAGCCACAAAGTTGGAAAAGAAAATATTGATTTTCTTTCTGGGTATGTATGTGCTGCTGGCTGATTGGATTTTTTTTTTCTTTAGAAAAAGATTTCCTTTTTCTCACTGAGTTTTCACATTTTTCATTGAAATTTCACACAGATTTTCACAAGCAATCAATACCCAGAGGTTTGATGAACGATTTTTTGTTAATTTCAAATGGAAATTTGTTAGATTTTCAAGGTAAATTCATAATTTTTGTGTCGTACGATGAGTGAGACGAGAGACAAGTCAACCGCACAATTTTCGTCTCAAATAGAAAATACTGTTGGAGTTTTTTTTTTTTTCATTTTCATTTGGTTTTGAGTTTTTTTTTTTTGGTTCTTTGTGTTTTTTTTTTGGTAGCGCAAGCGCTGTCAGAGATTGTCAAAAACATATGATTGGAATTGGAGTAGATTTTTGTTTAGATGACAGTTGATGGAGTAGATCTGTTGACTGGTTGTATTCAGGCACAGATGGTTGGTGGATAGGATTGGAGATGAGTTTTATGTGTGAATTCCGGTAGATGACGCAGACATATTATTTACACTGCTAAATCGAGATTTACCTATAATATATTTTTGCGAATGAGACATATAGTGTTGCTCTTTTTCAAAGGCTGAGGTGACGCTCAGCGAATCCAGGGTCAGCTCAAGAAGCAACGTAAGCTTGAGCGAAGATACCAAAACTCAAAATCACGACCAACCAGTTATATTTTTATAATATTCGCTTTTATTAATTCTTTCTTACGAAATAACTAATAAAGTATTTCATATACTTAATTATATACAATATTTCGTATTCAAATAATATAACACAGTATTTCATATATTTAAATGTTCGGATAAGACAACATATAAATAATGTCTTACAATATGATCAAGATTAAATGGGCGGACGCTGGGCATTTTTTTTTTTTAATTTTGTTGAACAAAATAGGGCATTTGTAACGCTTGGTTACATTCCCCCCTTTCTTCGTAGGACGAGGACCTCCTCGTCAGTAAATACATTTTTTTTGTATTGTAATTATCTTATTTATCTAATTTGTCTACATTAATAATTTTCATTTGATTCTTAAATTTTAATGAGGCCTGCCTTCCATTCTTGCTCATTCGGACTGAGATGAATCCCCACGGCTTCTGAATCTTAAATGTGCGGTGGTGGAGCTTTCCCTTCAGCTGGATTCCTTGGAATGGATCACTAGGGGCCTCGGTTTGTCGGTTGGCGGGGTTGTCGGTTGTCTTGCCCCCCAGGAACACTGTGAGTCCGCCTTGCACGAGAAGGTCCATTCCCAACAACATGTCTTCTTCTAGAGATGGCAAATAAGTCACTTCCCCCGTGATCGGGACGTTGTTTAAGAAGAATGTGATCTTAAAATTCTCCCTAGTCGTGACGGGTGCTCCATTTGCTAAGCGTACCTGGCGGGGACTGTTAAACATGGGAATTCTCAGTGCTTTGAGTTTATTCCTCATAGTGAGGCCGACATATGTCTTCGTAGACCCCGTATCGAGTAAGGCGTCATAGAATACTCCATCTAGTTTGATCGGCACGAACAGGCGGGGGTCTCTATTGGGAACTCGTACCATCGATACGGTATTTCGTCTGTCTGACATCTTATAATGATCTGGTGAACGGCAACGGTGTTAATTAATAACGCTCTTCTCCAGTGGTGTTCCTTTCAGTTGTTTGTTGGTAATCGGTTTCGTCGGTGAACAGCTCCGAATAGCGTGTTCCTGTCCGTAGAGGTACTTAGAAGAAGTCCACCACGGAATAAACGGGTGAGAATCGGTCTCGGCAAGGGTTTTGGACGAATTAACGCCCCTGTCTAGGATAAACTCTGAAGGAGTTGATCCTAGAATAAACAAGGCTTCAAGCCTTCTGGCCCACAGCAGCAAACTGTAGCAGTAACGGTTGAACAGCTCCGAATAGCGTGTTCCTGTCCGTGGAGGCACTTAGAAGAAGTCCACCACGGAATAAACGGGTGAGAATCGGTCTCGGCAAAAGTTCAGACGGAGGAGAAGCCACTGTCTCAAAGGGCGAAGAGAAGCTTCACCTTTATCTAATCTAGGATACACTTAGAAGAAGTGGATTCTAGATACCAAACTTTTTAGGAGTTCAACTGGGACCTCCTTGTTAAATGTATAGGGCTTATTGCTTTCGTTAGTGACAATCGTACTAATTATCAGCTGCCTATCGGCTTCCAATTTTAAGACCACCACTCTGATTTCCTCTCGACATTTCACTTCCCTATGTGACTATTTTGGGAACAACTAGATGTGAACTCTAAATGGCGTTCGAAAATATCCCATAGTAAAAATAAAAGCGAAGTACAACAACAATTGGTATGGTATATCGAGATCGTGTGTATTGTGTGTGGTGGTGGTATGATAACTCAGGGCCGTATCTGGTCGGGTGATGCTGGTGCGTAGTCGGGGAGGGGTAAAAGGGGTAAAGTTTTATTTTACCACGGCGGTGCCCATTTTATGTGGGTATATGCATGCCCGCAGCTGGGGGTGCATTTCAGGTGCGGCTTCGGTGGGGAGGGGGTTTTTGCTTATAATTTTGTTGAACAAAATAGGGCATTTGTAACGCTTCGTTACAGCCAAATGAAATTATTTCGTTGAAAATGTTTAAATTCTTTCATTTTCCATCATAAGCACCCGCAAGATTTTTTCCAGAGGTGAGCAAACTATGCAGATTTTTTCCAAGGTAAGTCAAAACATGCATTCTAACAGAAAAACAAAACGGCAAGTCGTATTTTTCAAAAGTTTTATAGTGTAAAATAAAATAAAAATATTTTGGAAAAGTGGAATTCTTCAAAAAAAGACAGAGGTGATGGCAACTAACCCCTCTTAGCGCATCCTCCAGTCGCCTATGTTGCCCATACAAATTCACATTTCCCCGGTTTGAGTGAAACGGAGAAAAGAAATGGACGCAAGGAAAACGTAAACAACGAAATAGAACCAAGCCCAAAACGAGGTTTTCGAAAACTCGTATGTCGTAATGCATTCACACGTGCTTTCGTTTGACATTTCAATTTAATTTTACAACTTTTTTTTTGACGTTTAATTGGCGCAGAACTTTTCATGGTTTTGTTTGTTTAGTTAATCTCGGAGTTTCAACAAGTGATAAGATTTAGCTATTTTCGCGAGTAAAATGAGAAGACTCACCTTCGCTCTTAAAAGCGTTTTAATTATTAAGTGAAAGGATAAGCTCGACTTTATATTCGAGTACTTGAAAAATATAAATGAGACGGAGAGAATAAATGAAATCAACGAAGTCGTTAACAACAAAATCATTCACTAACTTTGACTAGTAGATTTTCAATGAAAAGGTGCTCATCTCACTCTTATGAAATAATTGAGTCCTGGCAAAGTTTTCGACCAGATTTACTTACATAAAACTTGTAATTTACGAAAACTTGAAGAACTTGAAACTTTTTGGAAACCTTATGTTTTTAAATAGGTTTTCATCCAAAACCGTTGTTTTCGGGCTTTATGTGAATACCGTATAAGGCCCTTTTCACACGAAGAAGCTTGTTGTTGTGGAAATTATTGGAAATATTCTGTTGATTTGCTTAAAAGTGGTCTCGTCCTTGCATATATCTATATAACATTTTATTCATTCTCCTTACTTCTTGCTGTTCTTTCCTAAAAACTGACAACTCAGTTTCTTCGAATGAAAGAGTCAGGTATAGACACTCGGACATCCGGTCAGTCAGACATTCGAACACTCGGATACTGGGAGACTTCGACGCTCTTACGCGTTAACTCGGCGTTACTCAACTTTCGTGTCATTCGATGCCACATTATGAAATTTAAACATAGTTTGGTGTTGGGACAGGGTAATGGAAATTACCATAGTCATTAGAGAATGTGTGGAGGATATGAAAACAATAAGGAAACATGAACCAAACTTTTTACGTCACACAAACTTAACCCAATTAAGTATAACATTCTCATAATTTGCAACTAAAAGTATGCAAGCATCTCATAAATGTTGAAAAACGGTTAGGAGAAATACTTTCTCTCTTCATTACTCTCATGTGTTTCGGGTGTTTGCCTTTTGCATTCCCTAGAGACTTCCTTAACAAATGTATGATTTTAACAGTTTTTTTTTTCTTTTTTGTTGTTGTTGTGTTTTTGGTTTGGTAAAACTTCAGTTAAAAGCGAATCAAGAAGAAGTATAATTTCATGCACATGGTAACATTATGGGGGTGTCTCGTACTGTAATAATGCCTTTCACATGAAACTTTATGGAACACTTTAAAGCTAGCTGTTCAAGTTGTTCAACATGTTGTTTAAGTAAATCTGGTCATAGTGTTGTTTTAACTGCTCTGTAATTAAGTTCAAACATATAAAGTTTTTTTTTTAGAGAGAACAGTAAAAGGATAAGGAACTTTTCTATGGGTAAAGTTTGACAAGTACCTAATAGACGTATATGTATATGATACTCTGATGTGTATATGTATGAGTAGGTACATAAATGGAATTTGAGATATTCAACTTAATGATAGTTAAAGAAAAATTTAAACTTTTGAGAATATGGCATAAAGCGTTGGCAATCAAGTTTAAAGTAACTAAGCATATGCTAAATTAAAACTGGTAATGACTAAATAACACTTTTTCTCGAAAGTTTAACTTACGTGTTTTTTTTTTCAAAATATACTGAGTTTTAAATACAATGATAAAAAAAATAAATCTCAAAATATTTGCCGAATTTCGACACTACTCTGACTGACGCTTTCGGGAGCGTGGTTGGATTGGATTAAGCGAATATAAGGAAATTTATTGGTTAGGGACCTTCAACACCACTTTCTTGCCTTTCGTTAACTTTTACTTTGGGAAGTGAAGAGCGCGCATCCACCAAGTAAAACTGACATTTGGTGAATAATTAACGACATAAGGTAGAACTATAATAGTCGGACGTGGTAGGAAGCTAATGTCAAAACCGAACGAAAATTAGCTTTCCGAACACTCAAATGGAGAAGTCAGCCATATTGTGTGCTTCTACCATTTTGATTTTTGTATCTATCTGTCGATTCACTTTCGCAGGAGCGTTCGATGAGCGCTCTTGCTATCGATAGCGAAAGTTAACGAAGCTTAAGGAAAGGCACCCAATACCAACCCAACCCAAAACAACCACTTAGCTGACGTTCGACGATTATAGTTCTACTTTTAAAAAGAAAGGTGATTCATTTTATTTGTATGCAATATGGCCGACTTCTCAACTTGATTGCACAAAAAGCTACTTTTCGTTGTTTTTTGACATACCCATCTATTATGGTTAGACCTTAATTTTCTATCAGTCTGGTGGCTAATGGCGTTTTCAATTGGCAATCTGGAAGTAGAAAAAAGCATTCTGAATGCGTTCAATTGGGCAAAAGTGACAGTTCTGATTCTAAAAAAAAGAGAATTTCTCTTCTGGATTTGAAATCAGAAGCAAAAACAGAATCACTCACACATTCAAAGATTTAATGTCACGCTTGATAATTGTCATATTTTTTTAAATTTACAACTGTGAAGTGATTGCTTGAAATACTAATACTCTCACACCAAACATCAAATTTTTCAGAATCGAAAAAAACTGTTCAATTGGGATTCCGAATCTAAAACCAATTCCGGATTGCCAATTGAAAACGACATAAGTATGATACTAGCAGACGCAGCACACTGATTTGGTACTGGACTGGCCTGAAAGACTCGGTAGGCGGTCCAATTTCCAAATTTTTTTTTGACAGAACTTTTTTGACGTATTTTGGTAAACCTTTTTTTTGACACATACTTAATTGTTTTTTGACAATTTTCATGGACGACAAATTTTCCGCAAAAACTTTTTTTCACAATTTATTTTTTTGGGGCTCTAAAAAATTTTCAGTGGCAGAGTTTTTTCTTTATAATTTTTATTGGGGGCTTTTAAAAATGTTTAAAAGCTGAGCAACAGTGTCCCCAAAATGTGAGTAAACGGTAAAAAAGAAATGGACACCTTAGGTGTCCCGCAACCAACTAATGTTCTTATAATCATCAATTTCTAATGTCCACACCAGTCATATAATTTTCTTAATGTCCCATAACCTTATTTGGAAAGCTTCATATTAAAAAAAAAAAAATTATTAACATAAAACAAAAGAAACATCTCTCCATAACAAAAACAAAGAACTCATAAAAACTAACAACCCAAAACAACAAAACAACTGTTGACATCACAAGAATACGAATCAATCTCAAATCAAAGTTTATTATGCAAATCATTTGGAAAAGTCAAAACAAACAAAAAGTGTTTTTAATTTTTATACACAAACACACAAGAGTTGGCATGTCGAATGAATTTATAAACAAAACAAAAAAAAACCTTTTTAATCCGGAAATGCATCTAAAGAATTTAATATTTTTTTTCTTGTCAGTTAAGTTCAATATTTTTTAATAACCCTGTCTTCCTCCTGCTGGTAGTTGCTGATGGGTTATAAAGAGATGCACATTAAGCTACGCACTATACGCCCATTAACATTAGATATCCGTATAAAGTCGTAAAGCCATCGCGGCGGCGCGGCGCGGCACTTCGGAAATGCTAAACGCAATTGTGCCCTTCCGCTGCGTGAATTACAAATTAATGAGTCCATCCGCTTGACGTTCGGCCTTCAAAAACCGACCAGCCTACGACCATCACACACATCACGGGACACACGACTGCGATGCACTTCCTCATCCTCATCCTCATTGTCGTGTTCGGTTTTTCTCTTCTAAAGGTAGAACAACGTTAAAGAAGTCGAAGTCCAACTGTTCAAAGAAGACACAAACATTCCCCTACAGGCGGAAGAAGACCGATTGCGAGAGCTCTTCTGTGCGTATAGTGGCATAACAAATTAGATTCAAACCGGTGCGGTGGTGGTGCCTGGTGCTGCTGCTGTGGACACACACATTCTGGGGAGCCATCACACTCGCCTTCAATTCGATTCGACTCGTGCATCGTTTAGATTCAAGAGATGATGTGTGATACCTCCCATGGGTAAGGCTGGTCGGTTTTGTACCGCGTCGTTTCGGTTGTGCTTTTTGTGAGTGCTTCTTCCCTTTGACTTAATCCATCTGCAAAGTCTTTTCAGCTGCATCGCCTCATCCGTTTTTGTCGTTGAAATTAAGCGAACACCTTTCCGCCACGCACAACATCTGACCGATACACACAGCAAGCCATATGTTGGATCCCCTGTCCCCATCAGCATCAGCGTGGATGTGCCTTGGCACGTGGAAAAAGAGCTATCAACTTTCCACTAAAAAGGATCGATTTAATATGTCCCAATATCGGGCATAAAATATTACCCTGCAGGCCTACAACACAAAAAAAAAAAAAAACAACACACAACTCCTATAAGTGTTATATAACAAAATTGAGAACAGCCTTAAAGGCACACGCATCTAAAACCAGGAGAAGCCATTTAACTAGAAGGCAATCGGGACTCGGGAGTAAAGGACGAGTAGCTCTCATGAATGACCGACCCTCTGTAGAATAAATCAGTATGTTGTAGCTACCTTATAGTTAGATTTGTGTGATGTGGAGCATATAAAAAAGAGTTTGAGGAAACATCTGCGAGAAGGTTAAAAATATATCGGTCCTGGATGAAACCAATTTTTTATTATTTTGTGGGTCACCACTCAAGAGTGTACCTAAACAGAACACAAATTGGGGCATACACAATATCCAGATCAAAAAGTTTCGCACTGCCTTCTCATTCTCAGTGACCCGATGTTAAGTTAGGATTTTTTTTTTTTTTGAAGGTTCCCTCTTTTTTTCTTTTTTGTGTGTTTTGGGTATCTGTTCTGTTTTTATTGGAACACATGGTTTTATATATAGATATGAGATATCGATTTTATATTCAGTATGCTTAAAGAGAGGAATGGAAATGTTATTTTATCTTGTGCTCCTCTGAGCTTCAGGTGGTGGTGAGAGTTCAATGAAACATCTTGTTCATGTTCAGGTGGTTTTTTTTTTATCGAATTTTTGCTCTACTGATTGCTATATGAAGCAGTTGCTTTTGCATGATTTATGAGAGTTTATAAGCGATATATGTATATTTTTATCATCTGCCAGAAGGTTTGTAAAATTGGAGTTTCATATAGTAGAGGCCGATTGTTTTTTTGCTTCCGCAAAAAAAAAAAAAAAAAAACGTAAAATATTTTCAAAAGCGTTCAGATTGCAAATTAGGTAATTTCGTTTGACAGCTCGTTGTTGTTTTCTCATTCTGTCAATTGAATCCAAATTTATTTTTAGCTGAATGCATTCACCTGATTTCCGAGATAATTTCGTTTAAATTTAGGTAAAATTACCTCATTTGGAAATGCAAATTTGTATGGGAAATTATAATAATTTGGTAGCTCATTTAGTCTAAGGAAAACAGGTTCTTAGATTTGGTTTTTGGATTCGTGAAAGTTAAATTTTTTAAACTTGATGGGTTAAAAAAATTGTCAAAAAATAAAAATAAAAAAAAAAAAAAAAATGCTGTGAAAAAAAGTCGTCTTTAAAAATATTAATAAAAACTCAAAACAGGCATCCCATTTTTTTAAAAATATTTTAAACATTTTCTGTTCATATACAAACGATTTTTGATTTTTTTCTTCAAAATTTGTAGCTATATTTACCTACTGTAATAAGATGGCATCTTCAGTTTTGAGATCAATCCTTGCTACCAACTAGTTTTAATAAAATTGTTTATAAGATATTTTTCTGTATTGTTTTAATACAGGGTTGGCCAAAAGTCATTTCCAAATTTGAGAAAAAAAACATATCTCTTTTGTTTATAATTTTTAAAATTTTTTTCAAGGTAAAAAAAGACATGGGAGATTGATTAAGATGAGTTACAGCGCCCTAGAGTCAAACTTTATGATCTAAAATAATTTTTTAATACAAAATTAAATCTATACAAGTTATTATAGTTATAAATTATGAGGTGACTTTTGGCCCACGCTGTACTTACATACTTATGTATACTTATTTTCTGCTTATCATTAATATTTATTTTATTTTAAATGTATTTTGTGAATAAATAAGAAATAATTTTATTATATTTTTTTTTATTCAGTAAAGAGCAATACATCCATATTATGTAGGTCTAAATTATTGACAAAATTATAAATGTTTTATATTTCACCAACAACAATCACAATCACAAATAAAAACGTAAACATACTTCAAATTGACCTTTGTCCAGAATTGTTTTCTCCCTTTCCCTCAACCTATCACATTTTATTAAAGATTAATTAATTCGTTTCAGTTTGTTGAATTTTACAATCTCCAGGTGGATTATCACCAAAAATTGGTTCTCCACCAGATCCAGATATTATTGCAATTATTTCTTTAAGAGTAAAACTTGACATTTTCTTATTGATCATCTAAAAAAAAAATACAATTGTGAAAATTAAAATATTTATTATAAAATTGAAAAAAAAACCTACATTTTCTAATTTCTTGGTCAATGGTTCACCGTAGTCCTCCCAAAAATCTCCAAGAAGTTCAATCGACAGATCATTTAGGAGATTATGAATAAAATTATTAATTCTTTCGTGTTCCATTATCTTACCCATATCAATATTAAATTCACCAATGCTGATCTAAAAATCAAAAACAAACTTCAATTATTTTCTATACAAGTGAAGAAATTCCTCTTACCTGGATATTGAGATTTTTAATTCCAAATTTAAATCCAATCTTAATACCAGCAGTTACAATAAAACGCACTTCTTTTAAATGACTCCTGAAAAGGCAAAATAAATATTAAAAAAAAACTTGTAAATAGGAGCAACAGTTAACTGACTTTAATTTATCATCTCCCACTAAATTAACAACATATCCAAGAGATCCTGCAGCTGTGTATTTTGAATTCAGTTCTTCAAGTGGGAATGTTATGTCAAATTTAATTTTTTGCGTTAGAGCCGAAAGTTTGATTTCATTTATTACAAAGTCTGAAAGTCCAGTTGCCTTAAGATCTGTAACGGAACCTGAAAAACTTGAGAACAAAAAAGAAAAAACTGATTGAAAAAATATTAAAAAAAAAGTCGATATCAACTTCGCACTTTTTGAAAATATTATTATCCAAATAAATTTCTTCATGACTTATTTCGTAAGGATCCAATGCAGGTAGATTCCATTGGGGAAAAGGATGACACATTCTCACTCGAAATTCTTCGAATAATTTTTCAACCTCATCGCTTAAACCAGCTTCAACTAAATTATTGCAACAAATAATCAAAATTAATCCAAGGACACAAGATAATCTTAAATGCATTTTTTTGTTTTTTTTTTTTTTTAATTTTTTAATCCGCTTATGTTATTCCGACTACACCAAAAAGAATAGTGTTAAAGTGTTAAATTTTGTTAACTGGGGCAGTGGCGTTAATAAAAAAAATATTATACCTATCAATGAACAATTTATTTTCAAAACAAGTAGATAAGTATTTATGTTTCTATAAACGTTCAATATTATAACCTAAGGCAGAGAAATGGCTTATCAGTTTTGGTATGGTTATGGTTCAAATACCAGTTGCCATTGAAGTGTTATCGATGGAGACGTTAAATTTTATTAGGCTTCAAATTTCGATAGCGATTACATACAATCTTGCGAAAGATGTTATCTGGAAACAAAAAATGTTATTTTGGCTATATGTTTGTTTTTTTTTTTAGATAACAGAACCTGATCTTGAAAGCTTGCGACTTTCTTCGAAAGTTTTTTTTTACACATATTAAAGTATAGCCACATAAATACGTATGTAGTATGTACATATGTTTATTATTTCAAAAGTCTTGACTTATGGTGTTAGGAACTCAAAAATGTTGAGAAAGTATTAATTTTCTAACAGAAATGCAATCCAAAAACTTGCACTTTCTGGTCAAGTTTATTAAAGGTGAAAAGTATTAAGAATAAAATTTGTCAATAGAAAATAATGAATATAAGAAATATTTTCTGACAAGAAGATTTACAGAGAACACTGATGGGGTGATGTAGTGATGGACTGAATCGGTCCAAAAAATGTTCATTTTTTTTTACAGAACTTTTGAGGAATTTTTTGATAATTTTTTTTTTGAAATTTTTTTCATCCCTTTATTTTTTGACATTTTTTTTTGGAAAATTCTTTATATTTTTTAACCATTTTTTTGTTTCGCCAATTTTATTTTTTTGACCAAATTTCATTCTTACGGTTCAAAAACTTCCAATTTGGTTTTTCACTTACATATATTTTTTGCTGACAATTGTTTAACGGTTTATTTTTTGACGTTCCTAATTTTTGTTGTTGAGTTTTTTGACCAAATCTTTGTTTGACTTATTTTGTCAAAATGTTTTATGTTTTAGATAATTTTTTTAAATTTTTATTTCTACATTTATAGCCATGCACTTTTTTGGTATCAAAATACATTTCTGTTGGAAATTATAATGAAGTGCACGTGCACGAACTTGTTTGGAATAAACAAAAAAAAAATGCAAATACAAAAATATGAAAATGTATAAATATTTAAATATTTTTTTATATAGGTACATACATACTTATATAAATAAAAAATGGATGCAAGTTTTTAGTATTTAATAATATTCACATAAGAATAAAATTTCAAAAAAACAAAATAATAATATTTTATAACCAAATAATTTTGATTCAAACAAGTTTGGTCTTAAAGATTGACAGGTACCAACATTTTTTGAGCTAAAAAATTAGTTCACCTAAAAACCTTATGTTCTAAGTTTGAAGAAATTCTATACTACTTACTCTCTCTCTAACTATAGCTCGAGATATAGACAGACAAAATTGCAAGACCCCACTTTTTTCTCTATTCTCTTTCATCGTAATGTATGATCTGATCAATACATATACATATTCGATATAAATATTTTGAAAAAAAAATTGTAGGTATCTTTTATTTTTTTTTTGATTTTATAATTTTTTTTTCAAAAATCTCTCTTCAAGTTTTTCTTATACATAATTTCGAAAACTATTTCCATATTTTTGAAAGTTGAAACTCAACTATATTTTAAACAATTCAAATATATTTTCGAAATTTAATATCAGAGATAAGAGTCAAATTACAAATGATTATTTTTAAAAAGACTGTGTCTGTAAGTACAGTATTAGTAGGTACGATACCTATCACTAAACAATACACAGTTTCGAATATGCAATATGCATAGCTAACATATTAAACTATCTAACTTATTATTTCCTTATCGACTGAATTTTTTTTTAGTTTTTTGAATATTCAAAAGATTTGATTACTGTACTTTAAACAAAAACATTTTTTGATTTGTTGGGTATAAGGCGCTTATGGCGTCCGTGTCTTTTTATATAGCTATCTTTTTCGACAGACTGCCCCGAAGACATAATTGCCTTGCTCCATTTAAGGGTAGGTATGTATATTATATATTATATTATATATTATATTTTCAAAAAAAAGTAAAAATGAAAGTGTGGTAAAAAAATTCCAAAATAAAAACTGTCAAGAATAAAAATTTGTCAAACAAAAGTTATATTGAAAAAAATATTTGTGTACTTAGAGGTACAAAAAAAAAGTTAAAAAATCAAAATTTTCAAAAAAAAATCGAAAAAAATTTATACAAAAAAATGTTCAAATAAAAATTTCGTTTTCAAAAACATTTTTACAGAAAACAAAATTTTGTCAAAAAAAAAACCAAATGTATGTATATTAGACCAAATTAAAAATATTCAAAAAAATATGGGCTGGTTTATTTTTTCAAAATTCACTTTTTTTATTAATTTAATTTTGATTTTAAAATGAATTTTAATACGGTTTTCTATCATTTTTTCTGGGGTTTTAAAGTTAATATAAAAACTTAACTTCTATGCATCTTAGAAAAGTCATAATAATAATAATAAATTTAAATTGTAAATGACTAGCTTAGTTTTAAAAATGATTTTTTTATCACTGTTTGTTTTTTTTTTCTTTATTAATGATATTCCCCATCATCCCATCATAATGGTATCCCCCATCATCAGAATTACAAACATTCCCCACAGAAGACGCACCCTTAATCACCCACATTTGATACAAAAAAGCCGCAACACTATTAATTTAATTACATCATAAAAAAATCCACTTTTAATCCACTGTCTCTTCTTTTCTATTTATGTAGCCATGTTTAGAAAGTTCATAGACCTTTTCCCATTCAGTCGTCGTCGTCGTCGCCGTAAAAATGGTCGCGTTTAACATACTACAAAACCATATACCCCCAAGTGGCTACGCAAACACTGTCTACTCACGTGACTTTTAAGAGCCATTCAGTTGACACGAGTAATTATTTTCTTTTAAGGGTGGTGCCCTGCCTGATGGTGGGGCATTCTAGATATAGTTTAACCTCGCATGCAATAAACCCCCCATTTATACGATGACTTGTACCACCACCTCCACTATTTTTGCTTAACTTAACTTGACTAGCGACGACGACGTGAGGTTATGAGAGGGTGTTTCTGGGTGTGCATTTTATATTATGCTGGTCTGATGGTTTGCTGGTATAACACAGAGTATTTGCACTTAAAAGAGAGGGTGGCGATATGGTAAACTTATAGTTTCAATTTCAATCCAGAAGCTCCGTGACAAAATGGCATTTTCACGTATTTAAATATCCTGGGGGCAGTAATAATAGTAAAGGTATCTACTATTGAATTGAAAAGAATGAAGCAAACTTACATCAGACAAGGGAAGATATTTTAAATGTCTTTCTTTATTCGTTCCTCTTAACATAGATCGTATATATAGCTCTGTCTTAAGATGAGACTTCGACTTCAACTTCAATTTAGATAGCTAATAAAATATTTAAGATTAAAAATTGTAGAAAAGTCACGCAATGCGAATGCACAAGGTTTGCATTTAATTATGAAATTAAATACCGCGAGGGTGGAAGTAGAAGTTCGGAATTCATCAGAATTTACTAATTAACTAATTTGTATTATTTCATAAAAGGGGAAAACTTGTTATCGACATTGTTTCAAATTATATTATTCAGTTTTTAAAATGAAATATTTAAGAAAATTCTTCATTTCCTATTTAACATTTTAACACTGATGGAAAGTCACTTTGGTTGTTCTCTGACCACATTTTTTTGGCATTTTTTTTTTAAGTTGACATTTATTTTGAAGAAATTTCATTTTGACGATTTTTTGGACATTTTTTTTTAAATATGTAATTTTATTTTGCTGATTTTTTTATTTTGACAATTTTTTTTGGCATTTTTTTGAACAATTGTTTTCAGAGGACGAACACTTTTTACGACAAAACTTGGTTGAGAACATTTTTTTGACAGAATTTCATTTAAACGCATATACATATGTATGTATTTTAAAAAATTTTTTTTGTTTGCAGGATTTTATTTCGACGATTTTCTTATATTGACAATCGTTTTTTGAACAAATTATTTTCTGATATTTTTTTAGGACAAACATTTTTTCGACAAAACTTTTTTTAAATTTTTGTGAACAACAATAACTTTTACTTCGCGGTTCAAAAAAATTCAATTTGGTGGTTTTCGCAATTGTGTCTGTCTGTACCTTGAACCTACAGCCTGAATTACTGAAGCCATTTTCTTCAAACATTAAACTTAAGGTTTTTTGGTAATTCCCCAGAGGCAAAATTATATACTTTTTTAACTCAAAAAAAAAATGGTAAGTCGTATAACCTCACACAAAAAAAAACATCATTAGTTTCGAAAAGCGCTCTAACAAATTTGATAATATTTTTTTGTGGGCTTTGTAGGGAACTAAAATTATTCGATGCAAAAATGTTCTTCAGAAAAACTGTTTTAAACGAAATTTTGGAATTTTATTTTCTCATAAGCCGCTGATGAAGTGTGGCTAAAATTTTTATAAAGGAGATCTTAATAATGTTGGATATCAAAATGTTTGAAAGATATTTTTTAAATTTTTGAAAAACATACAATTTAAAACGGTTGAATCCTTTTTTGGTTGGTTAACTTTAGTATTATTAAAGTCTGAAGACTTGCATACCAATTCTTAACTACAAATTTTTTTATCACACAAAAAAATCAAAAAAAGTTTTTTGAATAACAGAATTTTGAAGTGCAGAATATCGCACAAACAAAATATTTTAAATTAATAACTTTTCATAATCAAAATTTTGGCCTGACATAATTTTGACCGCAGGTAAATGGTTACTAAAAAATTATATTAAAAAAAAAATTTTAAATCTCATAAATTAATATTTTTCTCAATACTTTTTCACGACAATAAAATATAGCTCTTCGCCAAAAACAAAATACAATTAATTTTCAATGTTGCAAAAATACAAACTCAAGTTCTTTATTTCTACCTCAGCGTAAATATTTTTATGACTTTTTTGTGAAATAGATATTTGTTTTTATTGCTTCAAAACCATTTTTGAAATTAAAACAATTTAAGTTTTTTTGTATTAATAAAATTTTATGTACTTAATGAGAAGAACGTGATTACTGAGTAAATAAATATATCAATTGACATACACACGCAATGGATGAAAAAGCGAAAGTTAAACTATAAAACAGGATAAGGAATCTTTATAAATGTTTTTTTTTTTTAATGTTAACCTCATCAGGATACATACAAAATTCACCATAAAACATTCGAACCCCTAAAAAAAAAGAAAAACACGTCTCCTATATAAATATCAACCATAACCTCACAATAAAAAGGAATATAATTACCAACGAAAAATTTATTTTTATTATAATAATAATTTCCACACGTTTATTTGTTCGCAAATAAAATTTCACGATGGTTTTAAGTTTAATTTTTTTTTGTCTCAAACCTGTGCATTACCCACAACATTATAGAGCTATCATTTATAACAATTCGAGTTAATGGGACATTTAAAAAGTTGGTCTGTTTAAAATTTCAGATTTGGCGCTTCACAAGATATCCAATTGCCACCGAAAAGATGCAGTGGAAGGTAATGAAATTAATATGATCTCAACCAGAACGATGGTAATAAGCCTAACAGAGGTCGCATTAACTTGCTCTGGCTTTTAAACTTCACTTCTGGTCGTATGACTACCCCAAACCCCTTTTTTCACTTCTTTGAGAAAATAAAATTGGTTGCCGAACTTTTCTTTTTCAAAATTTTTCTTTTCCAAAAAATTAATTTGATACCTGTGGAAAAATGGTAATTTCCACAAAACCAATACTCAATCTTTATAAAAATTCAATTTTAATGTTTTTAAATGCCCTTAAGGCTTTCCACATTAAAGAGCTTAATAACTCGATAAAAAAGTGCTAATGGTTGAAAGGGGGATGCTGGTGCTGTTGATGAGTAACGAGAAAGGCTTGCAGCTAAAAGTTCTTTAAGTTTCTTCCATAATCCTGTTTCTGATGTTGATGACTTTTACTTTCAATTATTTGTTTTTTTTTTTATTTCGATTTAAAATTAAAAAGGAAATCTTTTCTGTTTGAAATCGATATTCTTGCTGATACTACTTTCATCAGGAAACACAACATCAAACCAATGCTTCATCATGTCAACATTTTCACTTTGTAACAAATGACCAATTTATCACTCTTCAAATGAATGACTTTTCTAAAATATTGTTCGCATTTTAAAAATGATGTGTTTTTTTTTTTTTTGGAAAGAATAATAAAAACAACAAGAACAAAAAAAATAGACTCTATTCGTCCAATAAATAAAATTAACTCAAACACGATACGGTAGCGGGCGATGAGCCACAATAAAAAATGATCCGAGTCGGTATAGTAGCGCAACCGATTGTAGGCGATGAGTGCTTTTCTGAACTGGCTGATACATAAAGGTGCGTATCTTTATGTTTTGTATAGTTTTGAAAGGAGGGGGGATTCTTGGATCAAGTGGTATTATTATATTGTAAAATTTTTAAACTTTTCTATAATTTGTGAGCTCTTTCCGTGTCGCTAAATTTTCCGAACCTTCAAAACTTGAAAACGTAAAATAATAAAATCAGATGATCCCGAAAAACCAAAATCCCGGAAATAAATTTGAAAAATTCACTGACTTTCCTTAGAATCTTTAATCACCTTTCAGTATCCACTTTGTTAATAGCTCTTATTGTAAACTCTATACTTTATTTTTCGAGAATTAAATCTCAAAATATACAAATTAGCGATATTATGCTCTCGATACCTCTTGGGGCTTAGGGACTTTGGGGTTTTCAAGTCTTGGGTCTTGAAGTTTTGGGTGTTCGAGGTCCTTATTTTTAGAGTATTAGGATTTTCATGACGCAAGATTTAAGGGATATTGAATAATTTGGATTAAATTTTTTTGAAATTTCTATTTTCGGTATCTTTACTGGCCTACTTATGTACTTGTCAGATCTACACTTAAAATTATTTTCCATAGTTGGTTTCCGGGGTTTTGAAATCTTGGATTTTTGTGTTTTCTGCATTTTGGGTTTTTTCGAATTTTATGTTTTTGATCATTTTAGATTTTCGGGATTTTTGGTTTTATTAATTTTGGGTTTTCATGTTTTTAGATTTTGAGTTCAATGGTTTTTGAAATTTCTATGAAAGCGGTACCTACTTACAAATACTTGTTAGTCTTTCATTTAAAATATTTTTCCATCTTGGGTTTTCGAGATTTAGAGCATCTGAAATATTGAGTTTTTAATGTTTCGTATAGTTGTTCGTTTTGAGCATTTTTATTTTTCAGGGACGCGTTTTCGAAGTCTTAGCTATAGGTTTTCATGACTTCATATTTTCAAGATTTTGGGTGTACTCGATTTGAAATTTAACTTTTTCATAATTTCTATATTCAGAATACTTCCAAGTACTTACTTGTGAACTCCACATGTAAAATAATTTTCGTTCTTGGGTGTCGGGATTTTTGGTTTGGAAATCTTAGTTTTTTGGGTTATTCTTATTTCTGGGTTTTTAGTCAATTTTTTTTCAGTTGCGTGCAGTAAACGTTTTTGGGATTTTCTATTCTCTTCTCCTCTTCTTTAAGTCTCCCTTAAATTTGTTTTCTATCTTTGGTTTTTCGGTTTTAAATACTTTGGATTCTTGAAATATGTATTACAAATTTTTCGGAATTATAGGTTTTCGTGATTTTGGTTTTTAAGCATTTAAAGTTTTTTTAATTTTCCGAAATCAATATATCTGAAAAATTGTACTAAATACAAAATTTTAAGCAAATTTTTTGGGTTCTTACGTTTTCGAGACTTGAGTTTTTAAGATCTTTTGATTTGGATCTAGGTATAAGATCAGCCTAGGTTCAGCTTTTTAACTGACCGATTTCAACGAATTTACTGTCGTTCACCAGTAATTCAAGAAAGGAACCCGATGTTATCACACTATAAATCTATATCTTAGAATAAATTGTGAGTCTTCTTGGAGTTGTCATGATGAACAAAACCCAACAATGGCACCCCTCTTCTAACGGACCTGAATGCGTCGAATTGTCTGCGAAGCAACATGTTTCCAATCCACGCGTATCCAACAAACAACACAGAACAAAAAAAAAAAAACAGCTAATTTCGTTGCACAAGATTTATGCGACATAACCGTGTTTGGTACAAAAATATACGTTGGCGGAAGTCTTAAAACAGAAAAAGGCAATAGCAGAAATAGAGTCACGCTCTTTCAAACTCACCGAGTGGGTGGCTGTTTTGTGTAGGCGGAGCGGCGGTGGAGGTAGTGGCGGTTGTTGTTTATTGTGTTTTGGATTTTTGCCCAAAAAATAACGCTATTCCAAAAGAAACAACAGAATATTTTAAGTTCTGTGTCCAGCAGCACAATATCTGCTATTCAGATTCGACAACGACGACGAGTGGATTAATTGAAATGACCTTCTCGCCCTTTAGGAAACCACTCTATATCCACAGTCAGTCTTCTCCTCCATGTCCTCCACACACAGTCTATAGCATAATTGGATGGTTTGGACAAGTAAATTGCTAGTTTGGTTGAAGAATGTTGCAAAGAAAAATTAGTTTACCACGCTATGCGACTTCGAAGTCCGCAGTTCTCGGACTCTGGACTCTGTGACCTCAGTGAGCCAAACAACAACTGTGTGTTGGTGTTTTTGTACTACTTGAGGGTTTGACAAAAAACAATACAACCATCAGGAGGCATGTATTTGAATTAATTGGATGTGGCACAGCGTCACAGTGCAATTGTTGTTGTTCGGGAATCTTAGACTACATTTTTTTAAATTAGCGTTTAATAGGCCGCCTGTTGTTAGAAGAGTGAAGTGGATGAAAAATGTCGTTGGATATGGAGACATATCAATTTAAATTTATGTTGATGGAAGAGAAGATCATGACAAGTGGAGTGTGACTCAGAAGCTGAGGATGGATGGAGCACTCTTTGAACATAACCACTCGATAACTAATTTTTCATGATATTCAAACAATGCTACATATACTTAATAGTTGTTGATGCACTGTTGAAAGATCGCGCCATTTTATTTCAAATGTAGGCTTTTCTCAAGACAGTTAAAATGATGACAATAATATGTACATATTATTGTTATTGCAACAGCATGATGATGATGAGATATAATGATGGGGTAAGACAATGAAGATTAAGATAAGATTTATTAGAGTTAATGATGGTCAATGACGGAGCTGGAAGCTATATGTGAGCATATGCATTGTTGTTTTGATGTGAGTTTTCGAATGAAAATTTTTATAATAAATAATTTTATGACAGTTTAATTCATTAGTTTGAATTAAAGTTATTTTGCAACCGAAATTTTTTGTTCAATTATAAACCGTTTACATTGTATATGTGTGTTGTCTAAGCAGCTCTCAATTTCGTTTCCTCATTAGAAGAAGAATCCATAGCATAAGCACTTCTGAAACAAAAAAAAAAAAAAATTTCAACATTAATTTTTGAAAAAAATCAAATAATTTTTTGGCTTTCTAAGTTTTTTTCAATATTCACAATATCGAAAAAAATGCTATTGAAATTTTTTGGGGCAAACAGAACAGGAATAGAGTTATTTTATCAAAACTAAAATTCAAAATGGCAGCCCAAACTTAAATTTTGCAAGTGCAACAAATCAGATTAATGACTTCCGACTCCTTTCCTTTAAGGTGGCCCTAAACGACGAACATGCTCGCCGAACATGCTCGTGCGCTACTTTGCGAACGGCTCGTTGTTGATTTTGATTTTCTCGTGTTCATTGGTTTCAATGTTCGTCGCGTAGGGCCATGTTCGCGAGCAAAGCTCATTTTTGCTATAAACTTTGTTGTTGCGCTTCTTTGTCGCACATGATGTTTATTCTTTGGAAAATCGGAACGAAAAGAGAGCATGTTCGTCGTTTAGGGCCACCTTTAATGGGAGTTTTAAGAAAAAATATTGAATTTCCAAAAAATTGATTGTTTTTCAAAATTTCAAAAAATTATTTTCTTAAAAATTTTATTATGGAATATTATTTAAATTATATGGGACCTTTGGCATTAAAGTTTTGATAGCAATCCATTAAACCGTTTATGGAAAAGTCGAAAATCGAAAATCGGCTATAGCAGGTGCCGCCGCCGTTGATTTTAACTTTTTGAAAAAGAAATTCATTAAATAATTGAAACTTCTTTCCAAAACACGCAGAATATAAAATGCACAAAATTGCTCCAATTGTAAAGTAATTACTTAACAGTAAAAATACTAATATTTTTAATGATAATCCACCAATAAAAAACGCCTAGTACATTTTCCAGGAACTTGAGATTTTTAAAAATCTTTTTTTTTAAAGCTTTGTATGAGATCTACTTTTAAAAATTTCTAATTTGCATTTTTTCTCATTGCACAAAATTTTATCAAATTGCTCTGAGCGGTTTTCGATACATTTTACGTTTTTGAGAACATTGTTATCACTGTTTATAAGTGACAGTAGGTACTAATACTAATAGAGAAGTTTGAAATTTTTGAAAACGGTATGGGAGGTACCGTTACCCTTGAAACTAAAAATAATAATTTTTTACTAAACTTCAAAAATATATACATATACCTAAAGCTGTTTTAGTAATATTAATTTTCAAAATATAATTTTTTTTAAATTGTCCGTGTAAAATTTAATGCTTTCAAAACTCAATACTATCTGCTATCGTTAAAGCGATATTATTTTATTTTATTTTATTTTATTTTATTTTATTTTGTTTTATTTTATTTTATTTTATTTTATTTTATTTTATTTTATTTTATTTTATTTTATTTTATTTTATTTTATTTTATTTTATTTTATTTTATTTTATTTTATTTTATTTTATTTTATTTTATTTTATTTTATTTTATTTTATTTTATTTTATTTTATTTTATTTTATTTTATTTTATTTTATTTTATTTAATTTAAATTAATTTAATTTTATTTTATTTTATTTTATTTTATTTTATTTTATTTTATTTTATTTTATTTTATTTTATTTTATTTTATTTTATTTTATTTTATTTTATTTTATTTTATTTTATTTTATTTTATTTTATTTTATTTTATTTTATTTTATTTTATTTTATTTTATTTTATTTTATTTTATTTTATTTTATTTTATTTTATTTTATTTTATTTTATTTTATTTTATTTTATTTGGAGGAAGGAGTGATTTAATCTTCAGCTTGTCTTCAAAAGAAAACAAAATCCCCTAAAATCGTTTTTTATTTCGGGAACTTCAACCCCCGTTTATAATTTTAGGTGCATCTTTTTTCGCTTCTTATTATTCTCCCACCATTTCAACTGAATTGAACTTCCTGTTGTTCTTATAAATTATGTTCTCAACACTTTTGGCTTAATTAAGACATCAATACATGAAAAAAAAACCATCATGCAAAACAACATCCCATCCACAGTTTTATACATGAAATTAATAACATCAACCTAATTAAGCAAAAAAACTTTATACTGAAGGTTGAATCTTTGGATGCAATTTGCACATATGCTGATGTCTGTGCTTCTCCCAACGGAATATCATAATTGCTCTGACAGAGTTCACATCATCTATAAAAAAAAAACAATTCCGTTAATTAAGATCAAAGTCTTTTCTTTCTGTATATAGTTACAAATGTGAATTAACACCCAACAACAAAAATATCGACTAAATGAAAATAAAAAAAAAATATAGCTTAGCGTCAGGCCCGTCCCATCCGCTCGCTCTCTGACATTAAAAACAACAGAATTGCATGTTAATTTATCTTAATGATTGCGCGCCCTAATTTGAAAAAAAAAAAATTGAAAAAAAAAATAACTACCGTGAAGCAATTTGAAACAAAGTATAGTGAGAAAAAATGGTGGAGGTCAGCTTCGGCACACCACATCCATCCGGATTATAATATATTAATGTACCTACGCTGCTGGTGGTCTTATATTTTGTGATTCTCCATGTCATGTCAAGATGACACATCGCGAATCAAATTGTGAAACCGTCTTCTTGATGAAAATTGTCACATCCAGAAGCAGAAACATCTTCTGCATTCGTTTCGGGGAAACAACTACAACATGGCAATTATATTCCACATGCGTTCCACTTATAATATTCATGCAATGATGGTGATTATGCAAAATTAAGAAACATAACCAGATGTGGGAAGAAGACTTTAAGACGACGACGACGAAGACAACCGACGACATTAAAGAACATCTTCCATCATTTTTATGATGTGTTCCTCTTCTTAAATAAGTATGCTTCCTGCAATCTGGGTTCCCATCCATCTACGAGTATGTATGTATATGGCCACCATCTTTGGCCATGTTTGGATTTAGACATGGTCTATGCCTTTGCAGTCCCCATCAAGAAACGATTTCTAGGTGCGGGTGATGGACTGGAGTGATGTTTTAGCATTAATAGCTTTATGTATACCACCCTCACAAATGTTTCATCATTTTGCAATTTCTTGAAGCGAAACAGCTAACGATTAACATAACGTTCCAATGAGTGCTCTATGAAGTTGTGGACTTTGTCTTCTTTTGAGACAAAGACCCACCATCAGCCGTATATGTAAGATTTTGTATTTTGGCAGCGAAAGTTACTTTGAAAAGAAGACGGTGAAGTTAGTTCAGTATCAAGGACAGTGTAGTTATATTGCAAATGACTCATATCAGGCTTCTTTAAGTGTTAGCTTTAGTTCAGAATTTTCGGATTTTGTCTTATTGGGATTCTTTTACATTGTTAATATGAATTTTTTTGGGTCAAACGAAAAAAATCATAAGATTCTGAAAACTCAAAATTCCGAACATAAAAGTTTCAGAAAGCTTAAAACCCATATTTTCACAAGAAATCTAAAGATCCTAAAACTCAAAATCCTAAGATTGGGAAAACTCTAAATTCCAATACTAAAAACAAAAATCTATATTTGGATTTCGGAGAGTTGCTTTTTAAAATATCCGAAATCTAGATAACCTTAAAATCCAGATTATCCCAAAAATTTGAAGACCCTGAAAAACAAAAATCCTTTCCACATGAAATATAGAAAAGTCCTCAAAGTCCCAAGATTGCGAAAACCCAAAATCCAGGATAATTTTTCAGATTTTTAGATTTTTGTTTTTAAAAAATCTAAAATCTAGATACTTAACCCAAAAATTTAGATAGCACCAAAATCCCAGGACTAAAAATTCTTCTCTTTTTATAACGCAGAAAAATCCCAAAATCCTCAAAAACCCAAAAAATTATATCTGTCATGAAAATACAAAATCTTGAAAACATGAGATATCAACAGAAAACTCAACAAAGAAAAAAAAATTGAATACACCAGTTTCGAATATCCAAAACCCAGAAAGCAAAGAATTGCAAAAACCGAATTGACTGGAATCTGCATTTTAGATATTGGAGATTTTGGGTTTTCTGTGTTCAAAAAAAACTCGAAATCCAGATAACTCAAAAATCCTACAGGACACAAACTAAGAATCCTTTTCACTTAAAATGCTTCTGCATAAAAACCCAAAATCAAAATAGCCCCAAAATCCCAAAGTCGTGGAAATCCAAAATCTCGCATACATAATAAACCAGAATCTGCATTTTCAATTTTTGAGATTTTGGGTTTTTTGGTTTTAAAAAAAATCCAAGTAAACCTAAAATCCATATATTCCCAAAAACCTAATATCCTGAAAACCAAAAATCCTTACCTTTTAAAACCCAGAAAAGTCCTGAAAACCCATAATCTCGAAAAATTATATGTATGTATATTGTATATTGTATATCATGAAATATTTGGAAAATATTCTTATTATTTTAGATTCTTACACTAATTTCAGACTTATTTTAAATGAAAATAAAATAATTCAAAAATCAAGCAAGTTTCAAGTTCGCGGTTTGTTACAAAAATTACCACAGAAAAACCAATCTTCAAACAAAAAGTTTCCGCCAAGACAAAAGTCGTTAGAAAAATCCAAAAAAAAAGCCAATGAAAAAATGTGGGCTGTTGGCCAATCTCAAATCAGCACTCAAAATAATTCTCAATTGCTTACCACTTCTTAAAACAAAACAACAGTTAAGTTTTTGAAATTGAGAAAAGCAGGACATTCAAAATTATGAAGAAGTCCTTGGAATCGCATTTGACTTCCATCAAAGTAATCTATCCATATCGATGTCAAGAACGAACTTCCATTTTCAATACATCTATTTTTTTAAACACAATCAAAGTTCTTTCAAAGTAACTACACAATAAGTTGATAAGACTTGACAATTTGGTTTTACTTATTTTTTTTTTATTATTTACCAAACTGAAAGTATATTCAACACACACATCAAAGATTATAAAGTAAAAGCTCAATAAGAAGTTCCAAGGAAAAGCAAAACTTTAACTCTCATATTTCATTAAGTTAAGTACCAGAGTATGATGACTATATCTCTATCTATACACACTGTAATTTCTCTTCGTATAATCTACTTAATTTATTTAATCCTTAACATAATACCTTCAACTTACTCTGGTAAATACGAGGAAAACGATATAGGATAGTATAGGGAAGGAAACCAATGGCAACTAGATACCACACAGATTGAACATAAAAACATGCTTGCTAATAGGCGAAATTGCTTGATGACCACCAAAAGTGCTAAGAGAAAGAGTCACACACACACACGTATGACACACTAACACACACATGATAAGGACATGGGCTTATAGTAAAAGGAAACTTCGTCGTTATTTCCTTTAAACAGAGATTAGTTAAGATTAGTACCTACGTCCTTGTTATGAGAACTTTACTAACAAATGTCATGTTTTATCAATTTTTTTTTTTGTTTATGGTTATGTTGGGCAGTTTTGTTGGTTTAAAGGATATTTTTAAGGATTCTATGTGCATCCAGGTGAATTTGGCCTGTTATTTTAATAAATTGAAAGATTCTCTTATATGAACATAAGCTTACGCAAAGCTTTGATGACTCGGTAGGCCACTTTTGAAAATGGGGTTTTGAGCAGAACTTTTTTGAATAATTTTTTGCTGAAAAAGTTTTTGTAACCAATTTTTTTTTTTTGAATTTTTTTTTATCTACAGGATTTCTTTTGTCTCTGCAATTTTTTTGATAAAAATTTTTTTTCAACAACTTCTGTTCGATAAAACTTTTTTGTCACAATTTATTTTTTGACCAATTTTTGTTCTCGCGGTAGCAACAAATGTTTTTTAACAAAACTTTGTTTCTGACGTTTTGCCAGAAGAATTTTTTTTTTGACACAAACTCATCCTCCATTTGGACCATTTTTTTATCGATTTTTTTTTAACAACTCTAATTTTGATACAAAACAATTTTAATAGACGAAAATTATTATCGAAAAAATTTTATGTTTCCAGCACTTTTTTATATATTTTATTTTTTAAATACATTTCTGTCTAAAAATTCCTTGGAACAAAAAATTGTTCCTGAATTGCGACTGAACATTACAAGTGAATTGCGTGAGTGGGGCAGTATACCCAAGAAGTAAGTTAACGGTAAAAAAAGACAATGCACCTTAAATGCCCTACAACATACTAGTATTATAGCACACCACTGATCTTATGGTGGAATGATAAGCTTATGACTCGGTGGACGGTTCAAACAAATTTCCACTTTGTTGTACTCAGAAATTTTCTTTTAACCAATTTCTTTTTTTCAAAGACTTTTTTAGGCCGACATTTTTTTTTGATAAAACCTTTTTTAACAATTTATTTTTGAATCCCACAGTTAAATAACAAAAAAACTATTTACTAACAAATTTCCCTCACAAGATTTTTTAGTGACAATTTTTTTCAAATAAATTTAATTATTTGACTAAATTTTGTTTCGGTGTTTTTTTTTTTTTTTTGAAAAAAAAATCGTAGCACAAAATTTACAAAATTTTGTTCCCTTTTTAAAAATAAATTATTTTTATTCTAGTTTGATATACAAAAAAAAATTACAACCAATAGAGATTTAAAATTTTAAACTAACCCTAACAGTAACTAGGAGAACGTTTTTCCAAATTCTTACCTTGCAACTATTTTTTTTTATTTCAGCAATTATGGTGATCATAATCGACCTTTTACAAAATAAAGTTAGAAAAAAATGTTTAAAAAAATTGAACCCTTTTTTTAAGAGTTAGGATTTGACAACTTTTCTATGACATTTTCAAGCTTAAATAAATTTTTCCCAATCAAAATTTCGTAGGTATTGAAAATAAAAAAATTATGACGGAGACCTTTCAGTGATTATATCCTTTTAAGCCCCAAACAACTAATATTTCAATTTAAATTCTTTTTAGAAAAAAAAATTGATGAGTAGATATAAAGATAACAATTTAAAAGATATTCCCGATCAATCACATCAAAAAAAACTTCAAAGTCTAAAACTCTGTAAATCTCTTAATTTAACACAACAAAATGTCAGAACGCAATTTTAAAGCAATTACAATTCATTGATTATAATACAAAGCCCTAAATCCATTGAAAAAAAAATTGGCTACATACTACACAAATTCTTATCCAAAAAAAAAAAAAATGACTTATTGCTCTGACAAGAAGACAAAGGCCATTTCAAGACTAACGACCCAAAACAAATGATTGACGCCTTAACTTCCATATTTTTTTTTTTTTTTTGCGAAAACATATTTTTCTTGTTATCCGTTTATATTTTTTTTTTCTGATAGAAAGAAAACATCGATTAAGTCTGATGGGTATTTTTTTTATTATTATTGTTTGTTTTTGTTTTTATATTTATGGAATTTATTATTTTTGATGACCTTATACAATATTTCATTATTAAGTCGTCTGGATGACATGAAATTCAACCTGACATTAATGACACCCATCGCAGGTAAAAGATTTCAGCCTACGTATTATTTTTATTCAGAGACTGGTCGCGTGCGGCTACGCACTTCTCAACCTACAATGTACACCAATTTTGGCATGATGTTTTAATCTACTTGTGAAAAAGAAAAACAACAACAACAAACAGTAATTTAATAACCTAAAAATGAGAATTGACTTTTTGAAAATGTTAATAAACTCTTATCAAGTACATAATTTACTACAAAGTTGACCATGACTTAAATGAATTGAAAAAATTTACGTAGGGTTAAGTTAGGAATAACACTTATTTATTTTGGTGAAGGAAATGTGTGGAAAGCCAGGAAGGAATCTTCGTCGTTAATCGTCTTTGTAAGGTGTATTTCACCAGTATTTTTTTGTTTAATTTTAAATAACATGATGTGGGGAAATGAAATTTTGGATTCCCATGTTGATTTGTTATGTTTGAAGGTTCTTTTGAAACATTTTTTTTTACAATCAATAGTATTTTGTAACGAAGCGTTACAAATGCCCTATTTTGTTCAACAAAATTATAAGTAAAAACCCCCTCCCCACCGAAGCCGCACCTGAAATGCACCCTTCTAGCTGCGGGCGTGCATATACCCACATAAAATGGGCACCGCCATGGTAAAATAAAACTTTACCCCTTTCACCCCTCCCCAACTATGTACGCTCCAGTATCACCTGACCAGATACGGCCCTGTGGTATCATACCACCACCACACACGATACACACGATCTCGATATACCATAGCAATTGTTGTTGTACTTTACTTTGGTTTTTCCTATGGAATATTTTCGATTGCCGGTTAGAATTCACATCTAGTTGTTCCTGAAATAGTCACATAGGGAAGTGAAATATCGAGAAGAAATCAGAGTTTCCAAGGTATACCAGTGGTGGTCTTAAGATTGGAAGCCGATAGGCAGCTGAGAAATTAGTACAATTGTCACTAAGGAAAGCAATAAGCCCTATACATTTATCAAGGAGGTCCTAGTTGAACTCCTAAAAAGTTTGGTATCTTGAATCCACTTCTTCTAAGTGTATCCTAGATAAAGGTGAAGCTTCTCTTCCCCCTTTGAGACAGTGGCTTCTCCTCCGTCTGAACTTTTGCCGAGACCGATTCTCACCCGTTTATTCCGTGGCGGACTTCTTCTAAGTGCCCCCACGGACAGGAACACGCCCGGAAGCTGTTCAACCGTTAATGCTACAGTTTGCTTGCTGTGGGCCAGAAGGCTTGAAGCCTTGTTTATTCTAGGATCAGCTCCTTCAGAGTTAATCCTAGACAGGGGCGTTAATTCGTCCAAAACCCTTGCCGAGACCGATTCTCACCCGTTTATTCCGTGGCGGACTTCTTCTAAGTACCTCCACGGACAGGAACACGCCCGGAAGCTGTTCAACCGTTAATGCTACAGTTTGCTTGCTGTGGGCCAGAAGGCTTGAAGCCTTGTTTATTCTAGGATCAGCTCCTTCAGAGTTAATCCTAGACAGGGGCGTTAATTCGTCCAAAACCCTTGCCGAGACCGATTCTCACCCGTTTATTCCGTGGCGGACTTCTTCTAAGTACCTTTACGGACAGGAACACGCTATTCGGAAGCTGTTCAACCGTTAATGCTACAGTTTGCTTGCTGTGGGCCAGAAGGCTTGAAGCCTTGTTTATTCTAGGATCAGCTCCTTCAGAGTTTATCCTAGACAGGGGCGTTAATTCGTCCAAAACCCTTGCCGAGACCGATTCTCACCCGTTTATTCCGTGGCGGACTTCTTCTAAGTACCTCCACGGACAGGAACACGCTATTCGGAAGCTGTTCAACCGTTAATGCTACAGTTTGCTTGCTGTGGGCCAGAAGGCTTGAAGCCTTGTTTATTCTAGGATCAGCTCTTTCAGAGTTTATCCTAGACAGGGGCGTTAATTCGTCCAAAACCCTTGCCGAGACCGATTCTCACCCGTTTATTCCGTGGCGGACTTCTTCTAAGTACCTCCACGGACAGGAACACGCTATTCGGAAGCTGTTCAACCGTTAATGCTACAGTTTGCTTGCTGTGGGCCAGAAGGCTTGAAGCCTTGTTTATTCTAGGACCAACTCCTTCAGAGTTTATCCTAGACAGGGACGCCCAGCGTCCACCCATTTAGTTTTGATCGTATTATAAGACATAGTTTATATGAAATACCGTGTTATCTATTCCGAACATTTAGATATATGAAATACTGTGTCATATTATTTGAATAAGAAATATTGTATAGAATTAAGTATATGAAATACTTTATTAGTTAGTTCGTAAGAAAAAATTAATAAAAACGAATATTATAAAAATATAACTGGTTGGTCGTGATTTTGAGTTTTGGTATCTTTGCTCAAGTTTACGTTGCTTCTTTAGCTGACCCTGGATCCGCTGAGATTCACCTCAGCCTTTGAAAAAGAGCAACACTACAATTTGTAAGGTACAATTATTACAAAAATTCCAGAAAATCTCAAATTTACAAAACATTACTTAACTTTTTTTTTCAATTTTTAACCGATAAGTATTGAGTGATAAAAAGAGATGACCCTGAAATGGCCCTAAAGATCCGTATTAAAAATCAATTTCCATCAATACTGTCTTTATTGATTTGAAAAAAATCTTCTTCAACAATATATTATATGAAATAATTATTTTCAGTCCTCCTATTATTTTTATGACACCCTGTATTTATTCTATTTGCAATGGACAGCTCTAGCTTCTTTTTTTTTTAGCTATTTGCACAGTCACGGACATTGAACTGAGAGTTATACGTTCTGCAACAGTGAGCTAGTTAAACATACACGGTGGCGGCGATAGTTCCATTTCTTTTGCAAATATAAACAATGTCATTTTTGTTTCCACCTTGTTGTGTCTCTTTAGTTTTTTTTTTGTTAGTTGAATGAATTTATATGTAGCAATGAGACAAAGTTGTGTTGAACAATTTGATTTCAAAAATGTTTCTCAAGAAATAAATAAATTGCTCAAAAATTAATTTCGAAAAGCAGAGTTAGAAAGAAAAAAAAATGTTTGCTCCCTTTTAAAGTCATCAGAAATGAGCTGAAGGGAGCTCTTATTACTTATTATTATTATTACTTATTACTTATTACTTATTACTTATTACTTATTACTTATTACTTATTACTTATTACTTATTACTTATTACTTATTACTTATTACTTATTACTTATTACTTATTACTTATTACTTATTACTTATTACTTATTACTTATTACTTATTACTTATTACTTATTACTTATTACTTATTACTTATTACTTATTACTTATTACTTATTACTTATTACTTATTACTTATTACTTATTACTTATTACTTATTACTTATTACTTATTACTTATTACTTATTACTTATTACTTATTACTTATTACTTATTACTTATTACTTATTACTTATTACTTATTACTTATTACTTATTACTTATTACTTATTACTTATTACTTATTACTTATTACTTATTACTTATTACTTATTACTTATTACTTATTACTTATTACTTATTACTTATTACTTATTACTTATTACTTATTACTTATTACTTATTACTTATTACTTATTACTTATTACTTATTACTTATTACTTATTACTTATTACTTATTACTTATTACTTATTACTTATTACTTATTACTTATTACTTATTACTTATTACTTATTACTTATTACTTATTACTTATTACTTATTACTTATTACTTATTACTTATTACTTATTACTTATTACTTATTACTTATTACTTATTACTTATTACTTATTACTTATTACTTATTACTTATTACTTATTACTTATTACTTATTACTTATTATTTATTACTTATTACTTATTATTTATTACTTATTACTTATTATTTATTACTTATTACTTATTACTTATTACGTATTATTGGACCTTGTCCTCATTTATTGCCACTAACTTCCGTTGATGTTTTTTTTTGGTCATAAAGACTAAAACATCTTGTTTTCGAATAAATTTCCAATTCAGCTTTTACATATCCAGCCTAATCGCTATCAAATCAAATTGTAAAACCACTTTAAGTCTTAAATGTTTACTCAAGCTCCGTAAAATTCTAAATTTATGCATTTGCTCCAAATTTACGTACCACACACATTTTGTATTATTAGTGTTTTTCTCCCAGAAATATTTCCTACGCAAAAAACACCAAGACTCACACTCACTAGTAGCAGTAATAGTTCCGTCGTTCAGGGTCAATTCACTTTGAATTTATATTTAACTATTTATCTATAGTTTTCGAGGTTCTCCTGGAAGATGCGGGGCAGAAAAAAAAGATACACATTATTCTTTATGCATCCATCCATCTTCGACCAAAAAGTGTAAACAAACTTTTCCTCTTCTGCTTCGCGCTGTGCTATACACAGTACATTCGATTTTTTTTTTTTTGTAAAAATTGACATACGCCTCCGTGTGCATATGACGACATACAACACAAGCCGTCAATACCAGTTTTTGCTAAGTAAACAAAGTTGCCAGCACCAATTCGTTGCACTTACAATGTTGTGCAACATTATCAAAAAGTAAAGTTACATAGAAGATACGATTCGTCATTCGAAACAAAAAAATCAATTCTTTTTTTTTGTGTTCGAAATCGATTTGACATTGCAGTTAAGGTGCAGTGGAAAATAAATCAACAAAAAGTAAGTGGGATCGGGAAACTTATTCCATAGTGGGTTGTCATATTATAATGGTTGTTAGTTCTTGTAAGCTGCCAGCCAGCTGCCACTTTCATACAGCCTACATTAAAATTTGAAGTCTCGTTGGAAGTGTTTAAGCTTGGTGTGAGAATTAAGTATGAATGAAGTATGGTACGTTTATTTTGGTGAGATGAACGCATGAACTGTAAATTCGACAAACTTTATTAGGTGCAAGTTTATTTATTACTTCACCAAGATAATAATATATTTGATTTATTTTGAATATAGAAATCCTGCCCTTTTTTGTTTGCACCAATTATTTACAGGCTTTTTATTTTTACAATGAAGCACTTTAAGACTTAAAAATCTGTTAAATTTTTATAAGCGTTTGATGTAACCGTTTGACGATGATTTCGCAGCATGAATGAAAGATATTTTCCGCTGAAATTTCATGCTGAATCAACATTTTCTCCAATTTGTCGGGCGTTACGGAAACGGGTAGTTACATAATCATTGATTTATCTCGAAACCTCTTTCGATACAGTTGTTTTTAATGTCTTCATAGGAACTCTTACATGGCACGTTACATTCCTCTTCCTGTCAACTATGTGTGCCTTTTATGTAGAAATGAGTTTCACAATCGCAAGTAAGCCCTTTCCTGAATAATTAAATTTATAAGTCCTTTGTAATATTACTGTGCCTGTCCATGAGTTATGTACCAGCACAAATGCCAAAAACTAAGTGAGCCCAATGCATGCTCGTTACCCAGATAAAATACTCAATAATTCCTCGTGAATCTCGTTAGTACGACAGTACCTTCCCAAAGTTTCATGAAATAAGTACCATCACTCTCATCATTTTATTACGAAAAAGAAAAGTTTAATTATACATTAAGAAAACAAAAACACAAAATGCAGAAACAAAAGGATGCAATTAGTATCTATAGAAATAGATATCTCTGCGACTACAACTCAAGCCAATCTAAATTTTAATGTGAAAACTAAAAGTTCTATTGTTCTAAGTCGAGTGTAAAATCAAGTTGCTTGTCTGTTGTCATCGCGTAATGCGCATTAAGACGAGTCAATATAAGACTTTTGGTAGGACACATTCTAACAGTGGGTTTTTTTGACGGTTTTCCGTTCTACAATAGATGAAATCCTTTTGGAGGTGACGAAGTACTAGTTAGTACTTGCTAGCCATTTTAATTTTAAATTATTCTTCTGTACATTTTTTTCCATGTCATTTGCTGAACATATATTCCTAACATAGCAAATGCCCTCTGGCGGAGTTTAAAATCATAAAGAGGATGGAGAGAGAAGCTAAAATCATTTTAAAAGGATCAGCATTGGAAATTCCTCATCTTTTCAAGTAGATATTTCTGGACAACCATTTGAGATCGTGGAAAATGTTCAACATCTTGGGAGTGATGTCTCTACTGATGGCGGCACCGCCAACAGTCCAATCGGGAAAGCAAAGTTTGCTTTCAAAATGCTTTTCAAAATATTGAGGAACAACATTTGACTCTTGAAGACCAAGAAGCTACGAGCAGTCTCACTTTAATACTGAATCCGTGCTTTTTTATGGATGCAGCACTTGGAAAGTCACATCAGCTATTACAAGAAAGCTGCAAACCTTCGTAAAAAGATGCTTCCGCAGAATCTCGAGAATTATCATACGAAGACATAAGTGGCAATGGCCAAAAGCTTCGAAAAAGTAACGAGTTCAGGCAGTTAGACGAGCGACCAACTTAGAAGCACTTGGCGAAGAAGGATCGAAGAACAATCAGAATAACTGGGAAAGAGTTGGTAGAGAACTGAAATACATCTATGTCAAACAAAGGGAAACTGACGAACATAGCAATAGGTCCAAGGATCTAAATCACAAAGTGGAGGGTACAAGAAAATGGCATTTTTTCATGCAGACTACATCTTCTTAGTAGAACGAAAAACCGTTCTTAAATCTTTTTATAAAACGTGTCCCACTAAAGGTAATTCATATATTGACTCGTCTAATATTTTCAACGAACCAACAAACCCTAAAAATAGAATGTCAGTCCTCTTTTGTATTCACATTTACAAGTTTTCAACTACTGCAATTTCCCCCTCTTGTTAGCTATTAATCTGCTTAAAAAATAAATTGCACCCGAAATGAGATCCTTTTTGGCATTTGCAACTCGCGCGAACTCTTTCAAAAAACCTTCATCCAGTGGTAGTAGCTGGAATCTTTTCTTTTCTTTTTTGTGTTGTGTTGTCCTCATCATTGTGCACTCTTACATCGACCTCATCATCATCAACCTTCTAACGTCGCGTCGCGTCTTGTCGTTGCATCGTCATCATTACCATTTTTGCCAAAATGGCTGCGGAACAATATTGTTGGATTTAGACAATTTTTTTTAAGGTAGGCTACATCGCCTACTCTTCTTTCTGTGTTACCAGATATTCTGCTGTCATTTGTGCTGATGTGACAGAGAGGGTGAGATGAATAAGATCAAAGCTGGTTTACCTACTAAACATTTGTCCCGGCCTGAACCACACACAACATGATGACGATGAAGTGAAAAGGGAAAAAATAAGTTTGACACTCTCTGCTTACCGCAGACCATCCGAAAGAGTGATTCGAAGGGTAAAACGCTGAGGTGTTCTGCTTTACTCAAATCTAAAGAAGAAGGAGTCTTTCTTGTCGACGCTAGACCGCAAATTGCTATTTGCCTGGGATGCCGACGATGAGAATGACGACTACGAATACGACAGCGACAACATCATACTGAGTGAGGATGATGGAAGAAACTGGAGGAAGTTGGAAGTTGGTACCGCACCACACACAGACGATGATGTAGCAGCATTTGCGGGAAATCGCATAGTCACATCCCATTAAGTTCTGAGTTATATCGGTCGGTATTTCAGTGTTTCTATCAGTGAAGGATGGAAAACCGCGGGGTTGAAACACGTGTGTACAAACGGATCATCATATTATGTGTGTTTGTCAAAGTGTACCTATATGGAAGATATCCTTGGAGTAATCTCGAATAGGTTAGATACCTCTCCTAAATAATTCTTATTTTTTTTTCTTTTTTGCGGAGCTTTGTGGTGGAAGATGATTTCATTTCGCGTCTCTTTTTTTTCTGTCCTAGGGCTAAAAGAAGGATGTATGGATGCGCTCTGTTCTGGTGTGTCTCTTTGACTGAATGATGATGTTGATTAAATGAAAAACGATGGCAAATTGATGCCCCTTCTGTCATTCAAACATCATGATGTCTCATGGGTAATGTTCTAAGAGATGAGCTAAAACGATGTAATATAAAAATATGGTTGACTAAGATTGCCGTGCATCGGAGTGGGTCACTGCAAATGGAGTGAATTTAAAGGGGCCACCCAAAAACCTTAAGAAATACAAAATGCCTACCTATATGTACATATCTTGATATGGGAATTTCAATTACCAGTGACATGTTGTGTTTGAGGTTATGGCTGTTCTCTGCTGATACTACTTACTGATTGTGTGTTGTGTGATACCTATGGAGATGTTACATCAAAGAAAGGTTTCTGCTTTTGAAAATTGGAACTTTGCCAAATAGGTGGCCGACAAGTAAAATAGAAAATAGAATGCATATCTAGATTATTTTAAATTGAGGGTTAGATGGAAGGTGTTCAAACAAGTTTCGGATTCATGTTTTGGTTTAAGCCAATTATACAAATCCACGAAAAAAAATACATGTACATAGTTGTTATGGGAATGTTTTTTTGCGAAAACAAAAATTTGACGTTTAAGAAGTGTAAACCAACCCCTAGTGAAAAAAAAATTATTCACCAGGATTTTTTTTGGGGAAATAATGGAGGCGTTCTAATAACAACGCTAGTAACGCTATAACAACTTTGGAACACCGCCGTAGTGTTTCATGTCTCTCTCTGTTCTATCGCTATTTTTATAAACAGTGTTCAAGTGAAATAGCCAGTTGCATTCCCCCCCTTAAACAATTCAACCGTAATACTCGCGCTTTTAGGAATGCACATCAGTTTACCCTTGAGCCCAACTTCGGACGTACTGTGAAGTACAGAGATTCCTTCTTTAGCCGCACAACAAGAATGTGGAATGCTTTACCTGGCTCTATTTTTCCCTCCCATTTCAATATTCAGAACTTCAAAACCAATGTGCACCGGTATATCCTCTAAATCCTTCCTTCTTTCCTTAACGCTGGCACTGTGTGTAAACATATTTAGTGCGTGCTCAATTTATAAAAAAAAAAAAAAAAAAACAGGACGGTATCTGATATACTTTTGTATATTGTATATTTTGGATTGTTTTTTTTTCAAAAAAAATAAAATGGAGTTGGACGAAAATATTTTTTTTTTAGAGGTATAAAACTTTAAGTCGGTAATACTTTTTATAACTTGCCGCCATTTTAACAGCTGTTAATTAATTTGTGATTAGTTTCGTATGGCATTTTAACATGAAACAGAGCTTCCAAATTGTGGTGAATGGACCCAAACCAGGATTTCCGTTGATCCCGACTTTCATAGAATTTTGTTTAGCGATGAAGCTCAGTTTTGGTTGAATGGCTACGTCAATAAACAAAACTGCCGTATTTGGAGTGAAGATTACCATCAAGTATATGTTGCAAAACCGTGACATCCAGAAAAATTTACTGTTTGGTGTGCTTTATATGGGCTGGTGAAATTACGATTTTGGCCAGAACGTACTTACTGACTTTTTCGTTCCTCAATTATTGAACAACCGTAATTGATTTATTGACTATTATCTGTGGGGATATGTAAAGTCGCTAGTCTACGCCGAAGAGCCCGAAACGATCGACCGCTTTGAGGACAACATTCGCCACCCGGCCAAATTTATGGAAAAAGTGATCGAAAATTGTAACACCCTTTATATCTTTGAATATATTTTTTGATACTCTTAACTCCGAATAATGCAATCTGTAGGTAAAAATTACGTTTGAAAATTTTATGTACTCACCTCTTTTCATTTGATACTAAACTTGTTCGTGTTTATTTAAAATCAGAAACGAGTACCTAACACAGTTTTACTTGCGACTATTATGTAGGTATAATATATAGGGCAAGTTTTGGATTCGTGCAAAAAATCGAACTCGCGATATTAATCAGACCTAACATTACGGTCCCGCAATTCTGTCTGTCTGTCTGTACCTCGACCTACAGTATGTCCTAAACTACTGAAGCAATTTTCTTCAAACTTTCGACATAAGGTTTTGGAGAGATTGCCTCCTAAAGGCGAAATCGAATTTTTTTTAACTCCAAAAATAACGATACCAGTCACAGTGCCGTTTAGATAAAACAAATTTTTTAAATAGGGTTTGTTAAGTAACCTTAATAAATTTTCAAAAAAAATTTTTTGTATATAAAAAAAAATCAAATTTTTTTTTTTTGAAAACTCAATATTTTGAACACTTTTTTTTAATTTGGTTTTCAGTTTATTTTATCAAATACTAAAAATGCACAACCACTTTTTTTTATAAAAATACTAAAAAAATTATGCGTATACATAAAAAATAATTTTTTGAAAAAACAGCTCCAACAATTTTTGAAAATTTTTAATTTTATAATACATAAGATAGCATCTTCAGTTTTAAGATTAAACTTCTTGTTTGGCTTATCAATTCAAATAATGAATTTCAAGCTTTTTCATATTTTTACTTGTGACTTTAAAACCAAGATGTTATCGCTGATAGGAGCAAGTACGTGCGGCCCAGTCGTGCATTTTATTTTTAATAAAATCATAATTTTAACGCAAATTTAATCGAAAACATTTAACTCTAAACTTTCATCTATATATTTTTTTATATTATTATTTATATTTATTCTTTAGCTATTTTTTTTAGTTTTTCATTATTTTTTTATAATAAGCGAGTAAAATTTAATTCAAGGGAGTACTTTTTTTAACTTATTTTAAATTCATAATAATGTCTTTATTTGAATTCACCAACCGTTTCACATTTAAAAGGAAAATTCTTCTCTTATCGAAAATCAAACAAACTGTTAAATCTTTTCCATTTAAATAAACTTTAAATCAAGCGGAAGTTAGAAAAAAATAAACACTTCTAAAGCAAATACATAACACTGAATTAATCAAATCAGCAATCAAATCAAATGATTATTAAGTCGTTGGCTTATTTTTTTTTTTATTCTTTTTTTAATAAATAAAAAAAAAGCTTCCTTCTCGAAAATCGAAATCCCTTGATCGTTGTCATCGTGGTCGTGTGAAACGTTTGCCATCAACCAAAGAGCAAAGGCATATAGATAGATACGTGTGCTGTTGATAAATTTATTGATTCCAGATGCAAATATTTAAATATCGGATCATAAATGTAAATGTATATAAATTGACTTGGCTCACATTAATTTGTGGGAGCGCGTCCACTGCCCGTTGGCTGTTTGTTGTCAGTTTGGCCGTTGAGCCATTAGACAGCAATATCCGGCAGAAATGCTATCACATATTTACTATTTTTTTTTTGTATGATGAGTGCGTACGGTTTTTTTTTGCTACTGCTGGTCTTCGGGATATTATTTTAATTTATGTGCGAAAGACGAGACCTTGCTAATTAAGAGTTTAACCACAAACAATTTATAAAATATCACTTTGATGGGACTTATAGTTAACAAAAAAAAAGTGCACACATTTTTAATTAAGCAATTAATTTAATTGATATGGATGAATATTTTTGAATTTTATTGCTGCAAGGTCGTTTATAGATACAACAATAAAGATAAGGAAAATAATTGCAAAATTTTGTGTTGATTTAAATAAGCTGTAAGGTTTTTATTTATGAATTTGTATATTTATTAATCAAAAATGAAGATACTTAAAAATATGTTTATTCATAAATTTAATGAAAATTTGAATTTTCATAATATATCCATTTAAGTCCATTGACCTAAAAAAAAGTATAAATAAAAATGCATTTGAAATAGTTGGCACTATTAATAACTTGTATTTTTATTGCATTTTTTTTGGGATGAGAAATTCCATTAGTTGGAAACCAAAATACTTCACCTTTTGCAGCAGTAAACTAAACAGTAAGATTATAATTATTTCCGAAATCTCTTTTAGACAAAAAGTACATTATTTTTATTTACCTTTTTGTGAAAGTATTTTTTTCGGTATAGGAAGAAATTAAAAGTTTTTTTGTAATTACGTAAAGTTTTCAACTTTTTTTCAATTTTTTTTTTCAAAACTTTGATTTTTTAAAGATGTTAAGAAAATTTAAGTGACAAAGTATAAAGAATAGAAAAGTTCTAAAGTACTTTACACCAAATAACGGATTCTAATTACTTTCAAAATAATTTGCTTTTGAAAATTATTTTTTTTCAAAACTTTGTTATGAAAAAAATAATACGTTAATTTTTAGCCCTTGAAAATATAAGTAAGTATAAGTATCGATTTTTAAAAAAAGTGTTTTTTTCAAAACTCCCAAAATTATGTCTTTGAAAATTGCATATAAAAATTATTAGGGACCTCTTCCCCAAAAATTTTTCATCGGTTTTCGAAAATTGAAAATTTTTTAAAATAATTTAAACCAAATTAAATCAATTTCTTATTATAATCCAAAAAAAAAATATTTTATCAAAATGTTATAGCCTTGTTATATGACAGGTACCGTTATTTTTGGAACTAAATATGTTTGGAGGCTTATTCTGCATCAATTCAAAAATATTAATTTTAGAGAAAATTAGTAACAGATTATTCAATTTTTTGTTTAAAGTTGAAAAAAACGAATTATTTCACAAAATAAAAATTTCGTTAAATTCACGATTGTCGCCAAGGCAAAAGACCTATTTATCAAAGTTAATGCGCCTAAAAGTATATCTTCTCCATTTCTTTTGCTGTTATCTCTCTAAGGGCAAGTATGACAAAAATAAAGTTGAATAAAATAAAATTCTTTGCAATTTTTTTTTATAATGTCAACTGTTAAGGAATTGAAGCATAAAACTCAAAAAATGAAATATTAAAAAAAGTATAATTTTAGGCGCTTTAACATAGAAAAGGACCAGAAACACAACTTTTAACGCCATTTTTATTTCAAACCCATCCATCTATTGGAATCATAAAGTTTGAGATTGCAAATGCCCCGAGGCCTAAAATTCATTGAGAAAATTTGTCCTCCAACTTTCGAAACCATGAAAAGTAAAATCATTTACCTGTGACATTTTCTAAAGGTCTTAAAGGTTATTTTATGATGACCTTCTATATACAGGAAGGCCATTCAATTTCTATAATGAGAACTAACTTCGCTTTCTATCAATTTTATGATAATAATTGCTACACTGATTTAAATAATTTCTTAAAAAAAAAAAAAAAAACAATGGGAATTTCTCACGAATCATCATCATCATTTCATGAAACTTGAAACCACTTGTTCGACATCTCATACTCAGAGACAGACTATTGTGTTGTGGACGCTATCGCCATGGGGCGATTCTTATATTAAATTTATTTATCTGCGCGCAACCAAACAGCTCAGACAATAGCCTCAAGATTAATCCATTACAGCAGAAGAAGTGAAGAACTTCCACCTTTTGTGTGTGTTTTTTTTTTTATGATGCTTCCAGATTTAAGTTTCTTGAGTTTTTTTTTGTTTTGTTTTAGTTTTGTGGGGTTTCTCTTAAAGTTGGAATTTTTACTCCATCTTTTTTCTTCAATTCAAACTCCAATTTTAGTCTGGAGTCTGGGCTGTCTGCTCAATTGTTTTGTTGTTAACCTGTTAGTTCTTCTTTTGTATGGTAGATTTCGAGATGAGGCTTTTGGTGAAGTGGTCTGAAAACATCTCTCGTATTGTAATCTCCTGGGATTACTTCACAAATGTGTTTTCACACATTATATTGATAGCAAAATATTGAGAGATATAAATGATTGATTATAATGATGATGTGTAGTGAATTAAATAGACGGATTGTGATTAATGATATTTGTTTTATTGAGAGGTTATACCATTATTAAGCCTAAAGTAAGCTAATTGTAGCTATAGGTAGAAATGGCGATCTCAAGGCAACTTAGCTTGTGATCCAATTGGCGCTGTAGTGCGACGTTTTGATACCATAACTCATTTGACCTGTGATAGAAAGGGAAAGATTTACAGAGAAGCTTCACAGCGGAGTATATTAGAGCCATTTTGTCGCATTGAGAAAAAAGATCAGTTCTCTGATCTTCGTAGAGTTCGTGAAAAAATGCTTTTCCAAAGGATTGCATTTTAACGTTTGCCAAAGCAGGACATTTGCGTTGGTCACTACAACTACGACAAAACGTGTTGTGAGGAATGCCCAACTTCTCTGCATGAGCTCCTATAGGCCAATGTCCGTCTATGTCTTGCCTGGGCCTGCATAGAAGATCGTTTGTATACGGGTTTTATTATAGGTGGGCCATATCATCCCAGACATAATGCTTCACCTTCGATTTGATTCTGTTTGATAGATAGAAAAGATTTTTCCCTTCATAGCCGATCCTTGCCTGGCTAGCTTATCAGCCCGTTCATTTCCCTCAATACCACTATGGCCCGGAAATCAGATCAGGGTAACAACGAGGTTAATGTTCAGGCTCGGAAGCTCATCGCGACATTGCTGGACCAATTTAGATGACGATGTGGCCGAGTTGACGGCTTTGACAGCCGCCTGACTGTCTGTAAAGATAGCCGTATTTGGGTTTTGGTTTGGGCTTTGTTTAAGTATCTTACATGCCTCCCTTATTGCTAGCAGTTCAGGCTAAAAAAACGCTAGCAAAGTCAGGAAGCTTAAACGATTTAGCTACTTTTAGGGACCCAGAAAAGATCCCAGAAACAACACCACACTCCATCTTTGAGCCGTCAGTAAAGATGGTTGTTGCGAAACCTATCGTCAGGATGTCTTCTTCCCAATCTTTTCTGGATGGGAAAATAACCATAAAACCCTTAATGAGGCTCAAAGTTGGAGTGCATTAGTCAGTGATTGTCGAGATAATATCTAAGGATAAAAGAAAATCATCATCGGCTCGGCAACCGGTCCTGGCCTCTTTCAACAAGTCTCTCCACCTATCCCGGTCTCGAGCCAACGCCATTCAGTTGTGCACCAAGGGTGTCCTGGTCTACGTCATCTCTCCAGCTTAAGCATGGTCTTCCACGCTATCGTCTACCATAGACAACCACAAAGGGCTTTCCGAGCAGGTTCCCCTCCGCTCATGCCCTGCCCACCCGAGTCTACCGAGCTTAATTTTTGTCATTATGTCTGCTTCACGGTAGATTGCGTACAATTCATGATTGTACCGTCTCCGGAATCGTCCTTCCTCACATGTGGGGCCAACGATTCTCCTGACCTGGAATCTGTGGTCGAAGATCAGTTTTGTTGTGGTGTTATCAGAGTGTTCAGAAATTGATTAATAGAAGTCTAGGATTCCGGTATAGAGTTGTTGGTCCATTGAAAGATAGTTTTAGGACGGACAGCTGTGTTCTCAGTCATTTTTTTTTGCCATGTATGTCGATTGGTGTGAGGTTGAGGAGTATGTTCAATATATGTAGATGATGGTGTTGAATGAAGTGATCCACTGATACAATTGCATGGTGATTTCTGGATCTTTCAAAGTTTGTCACAATACTTGACTTTATCTTTAACAGTCGACCAGATTGCTACCCAACAAGTGAGTATCGGTCTTAAAACCGCAGTGTAAAGCCACTTCACTTGAAATACTCGTAACAAGAAAAAAATTGAGTCAGAAATTTTTCTGAAATCATACTTTCTCATCCAATATTTCAGTACATCAAAGAAGCAGAAAGAAAAAAAAGTTCTTTAAGAAATATCCACTTTATTCTCTGTAGTTTTAATCACATATCATTACATCTAGTAATGTACTTACTTTTAAAAATACTTCTGTGGGCCTTCTTTACTTTTGTTTTTTTTTATATATAACTTTTAAAGAACAAAAATATCTAAAAGGAATTCAAAAACATCATCACGCGTAGTATTGTTCTCCATTTATTTTATGAAAAATGTCTGAAGAAGCCCTTCTCCTACCTTTTTGTTTATCTTTTTCTTCAAAGCCTACATAATACATGTGTACGTTTTTTTATTTGCATGAATAAAGTAATTGAATTTTTCATTGTAATCTGTTAAGTAGGAACTGAAGCTATCTGATCTTATCAAGACAAACAAAAAATAAGAAGAAGAAGGAAACAAGAAGAGGACATCAACCAACGCATTCAACAAGCAAATTGTTTCTTAGAACACAAATAAAATTTGGTTGAATCGTCTTTTCTATTTTTGGTCTTTTTTTAACATTGTTTTGGCTCCCACCATGAAACGTTTGGAAACATTTTTCAATTCATTTGAAAATCTATTTATAGGATATTGTTTCCAATTGAACTTTACACTTGTTTACTTACAGATTTACGAGGGTGTCAATAATGTTATAAAGCGAATCAAGAATAGATTATTGCTCACATTTGATTTAAATAAAATTTTTAAAATGTGGGAGGTACCATTTACTGCTTTAGGAATCATTTTCATTTTCTCTGAAACGCTTCCTCTGATTTTAAAAAGGATCTAGTTGGTAGAATTGTATTGGAAAAAATTGATGTCGGTTAAAATTTTCATCTACAATTTTTTTTTTTCAAAATTAAATATTAACAAAAAGAATGTCAGAGCAAAATTATTCAACAAAAATAAAAAAAAATTGCAACAAACAAATTCTCAAAAAAAAAAAATTGTTATAAAAATTGTTAAACTAAAATTAATTGTAAAAAAATGTTTAAAAATTGTCAAAATAAAAAAAAAATGGTCTGAACTTTTTTTTTTGTCTCAACAACAATTCGAAATATTATTGAACCGCAAGAACGGTATCCATAATTCGACATAGAAAGTAAGAATACACTAGATCCAATGCGAAACCAATTTCAGATCGATTTCAAAAAAACGCTGTCTCTTTTGTGAGTTTTCGATTTTCAAGTATATTTTTGACAAAAAAAAGACAATTTTTTTCTTTAATTTAGCTTTGCCATAAACTTGTTTGTGTACTTACTTTCATGACTGAAGTTATAACATTAGCTCTTATTTGGAAGCGTCCAATACTCAAATCCGTTGCTCATTACTCATTGCTCATTGTTCAGTCAGGAAGAAGGCATTATAGCATTTGTAAAAATAAAATCAGATGAATAAAAATTCCAAAAAGAGGCTGGGTGCGACCCACGCTGATAACTTCCCATTTGTGATCATGAAAACTTTATATATTTAGTTTTTTTCAAATAACCAAATTTTCTGCGAAACAAACTTTAGCTTTTAAATTCAAACAATCATTATATTAAGATTGAAAAGCATGGATTTTGAATAATGTAAGACTTGTACATATATTCCTCTTAATACAAAGTTTATAATTAAATTATATTATTATAAAAATAAGTTTATAATTAAATTATAATATTATAAAAATTATTTATTATTTCGGTTCCAGACATTTTAATTGAAAAATGAAATATTCACATTTGGTGAATGGTTATTGAATCAAGAGTACTTCAATAATATGTATATCCGCTCTAAAACCAGATATCATCATATTGTGTCTGTTTGTTTTTTTCCTTAAAAAGGTTTTCATTCCATTTTCATAATGTACAACACATTCTAAAACAATTTTAATTTATTATTTATAAGGCTGGTATTTGTTTGGGTGTAGTTTTTAAACTTCGAAAAACAATATTTTCCAGTTATTAGTGGAATTTTCTTAGTTCCGTTTAAATTTTTGTTTAAAATGTCAGTTAAGTATACATACCCGCTGTAAAAAATTTTATTATGTATAAAATAAAATACCTAATGGCAAAGTCAATATGATTCCTCCTTCTCAAGATATTCGAGTCGAAAAACCAATTTTACCACTTTTTAGTTTATTTTTTTTTTATATTTTTTGTCAAAAACTGTCAATTAGATATTTGTCAAAATTTAACCTTTCATAAAAAATTGTACTATGCATAAAATAAAATATTTTAGAAGGCACAATCGTTGTTCGTTCTCAGGATATTCGAGCTGAAATACAATTATTGTAACTACTTTTCTTTGGAATTTTTAACAGTTTTTGATTTTTTGTTAAAAAACTGCCTATTCAATATTTTTCAAAATTTTATCAGTTGCTAACAATTATGTTATGTAGAAAATAAAACAAATAAGAAGTCAATATCGTTACCCGTTTTTGAGAAATTTGAGTCAAAAGACAATTTATACCAATTTTTGGTAGAATTTTTTGTAGTTTTTAATTTTTTGTAAAAAAACTATCTATTGAATTTTTTTGAAATTTTTACCAGTAGTCAAAAACAACATTTTTCGTAAAATAAAATTATTTTAAAGTTAATATCGTTTTTCCATCTAAGGATATTCGAGTTATAAAATTTTTTTTTTAGTTCTTTTGATTTTAAAAAATAACGGTACCTATATTGATTTATTTCCAAATTCATATTAAATTTGTATGACGTCATAATGTGTCGAATAAAATTTATTTCAAGTCAATAGCATTATTTGTTCGTGAGATATTTGAGCCCAACCAAAGTGTTCACTTCTTTTTTAAACTGCTATAGTAAAAACACTACTGATTGAATATTAATAAACGCCCGCTTCTTTCGAAGTTATTATCTGTAAAACAAAATTTATTTCAAGTCGATATCTCTACTCGTTCTTGAGATATCGACGACGAAAAATGGTACCAGAACGTACGGACGTACGGACGTACGAACGTACGAACGTACGAACGTACGTACACACGCACACACAGACATCTCTCTAAAAATGATTGATATAGGCTCTAGGGACCTTGAAACGTCGAGAAATTTCAAAAATTTCAATTTGACAAATCGGACCGATTACAATAACTCCCTATGGGAAGTTAAAAATTCCTGACAAAAATTCCCATCAGCTCATATCGGTAAATCACCCATCATAAGTGCTATTTATTTTACTTATTTACAAAAAAAACATTCTTAAATCCTCACACATATTTATTGTTTATTCAATTAAATACCAGAGTTGTCTATTTTTCTTAAGGATCTTAAAATTTCAGAGAATTTAAGCAATCATTTTCAATGTAACTGTATGGGTGAAAAATTTGTAGCTTTTTTAAAATTCTTTTGAAATTCTAATCCAAAAGTGAAAGAAAAAAAAAATTTGAATGCAACAATATGACAAGAAATTCAAAGCATTTTATTATATTTTCCCATGGCATTCTTTTTTCCCATGATAAAAAAAAAAATATATCAAATGCCAGCAGCAATGCATGAAGCATGATGTATGTAAGCAAAAAGATTTTCTAAGTAAACTTTCACTGTAAAGAGTGAATACTTACAAAAAAAAAAAAAAAAAAAAACAAATCCCACCAGCAGCAACTTAATCAACGAACTGAACTTGAAAGCGTACAAATGGCACATTTCCGAAGGGTTTTTTTTTTTTTGCGTACATGCAACATTCACCAAAGGCGTTAGAGTTTAGAGATGATAAAAACTGGCGCCTCTGACGTCACAATAATATCAGCTTCCACCTCCGGTAGTGTTATTTTTTCTTCTTCTCTTATTAAAAAACTCATTCGTTCTTCCGTTCAAAAAAAAAAAAGAAGAAGAAGAAAAAAAGAATTCGACTTGACTCAGATATCTGAATGTGGCCTCGAAATATCTTTTGACGTCTCTAAGCATTATTATTATTATTATTCGTTGCATTCCATTTGAAGCAAAGGAAAAAAAAAAGTAGAAAAAAGTTTTGCATAGTCAAAGTAATGTAATCAGAGGCATGCCTCTGGTATTACGTTCTCTAATTTTATCGGAATTTCATTCTCCCCAATAACCCCGTTCCCGTTCCCTTTCCCATTAGCCTAAGGAACTAAGGAGACCCGGATTCCAAATCGCGTGGGCTGATTCTAATATTGAAATTAGAGAAGAAAAAAAAAATAAAATGATTTTTATTGAGAGGAAGACGCGATAAGCGCGAGCCAAATCAAATAGCTATTAAAGTATTTTAAATATGATTATACGATTACTGAAATACAAGACACGACACCTTACTGCAAGCTATTAAAAAAGTGTTTCAAAAATTCAAAACTGCTAATGATGGCACCTTGTTAAGTTTTAGTTATCTTTGTTATATGGCGCGTGGACAGGTTTTCTTGTTGTAGGTTTTTGGCTTTTTTTAATGAATGAATGAATAAAATGATCGAACGGAAGCGCGTAGGTTCATTGATAGTTTGCTTTTTTTTTGTGGTTATCTTTTGGTTTTTGCCAGTTTTTTTGGAAATTAAGTTTGTTATCTTTTTTATGACAACATGATTATTTTTGTGTGGTTATGATGATGATGGGCGCAGTCGCTTTAAACTTATTTCATTGAGTATATTTATGGGATGATGTTTAACTCCTACTTGGGATTTTACAAAATGGTCTATTGTAGGCGCCTCAACTTGATGAGTATGACCTTTTAATAAAATATATATGTAATTGGAAAGGTTTTATGATGATGGTACCTTTTGTTTTTGTTGAGGTTTGACAGAGTTCCTGATCCCACACACGATAGTATCTAATTATGTATGATGAAAATGTAAATTCAAAATGCATTTTTCTACTAATTTATGTGCATAAGAAAATGATTTTGCATTTTCGGAAGTGTGGTGGTCTTGTATGGCATTGATTTAAGCAGCCTTGTACTACTTTGTGAATGGAAACAATTTTAAATTTTAGAATGGATTGTTTTCTTTATACTTTTATTATGGCCATAATTCAGTATTTGGAAATAGTATTTAAGGAAAAGGTATGAAAATACTAATGGTGGATAAAAATATTCATATTTTGTCCAACCATCCACCACCGCAGAAGAAAATCATGATTTCTTCCTCTTTTTAACTTCTTTTTCGACTTTATAACAGAGGCGCCCAACGTGGGAATTGATTTTTGACAATGATATTCTGACAGTGACATAATTTGACTGTAAGAATTATTGTTTTTTTTACAGAGAGAACTTCAATAGGTGAAGGAACAAAAATGTTAAGTCTTATAGTGGCGCCCAACGTGAAACCAAATAATTATGATGTAATATAGCGATCATCCTACTGTTCAAACACTTTTTGTTTTATGAGCTACAATACCTCAAAAGTAAAAAGACAAAACATCAAAGTACGTTGTCTCAAATCAGTAGCGCCCAACGTGAGATTCAATACGTTTTATGAAAAAATATGTTAGTTCTTAAGTTAGAAAAGTTTTGTGTTTTGTTTTGAGCCCCAAGACGACAAAAGCTGAATACAAAGTAGCAGCGTGAATCCTCAGAACAGATATGCTTCGTCTTATAGTGGCGCCCAACGTGAAACTCAAGGTTTTATCATATCAATCGTTCAACTATTGAACTATTGTTTTGTAATAAGACTAATGATGGGTTAAAAATAACCTAATTAGATAAGTTTATTTTAAAAATATAAGCGCCCTATCATTCCCTGGCGCCCAACGTGGAACCTGTTTTTTTTTATAAAAGCCAACTTTCTGCTGTTAAAATGTTTTTTTCTGATGAATAACTGGACGAAAATAATTGAAAATAAAAACAAGTGTACATGGCGCCCAATGCGGAGCCTTGAAAATTCTAAGCTTCCTTAAACCACTCATTGTAATATTGTTCTGCATCCCTAAAAAAACCTTGCCCATGGTTATTTATCGATATCCTCTCCTAAACGAATCGAAAAAAACTACAAATCATTTTAATAGTCAGTTGCATTTGCATAACATATTTTACCATCATATGTCTTAAAACACTCTCGCCTCACATCCTAACCAAAAAAAAAAAAAACAAAAAAAAAAATAAAACTCGCGCGATAAATCATTCATAGGGAAAACTATTCGCATGTTTCCACTGAACTCTCGCACTCGCATCAATCAAAGCCCAACATCACCGATGTTTGTGTGCTTTGGCATAGAAGAACTTTCATTATCATTCTTCCATCGAGAAGTCTAGTTCGTCTGTCTATCTGTCTTTGGGTTTTTTATGGTCGGCAGACCATCAGAAAATTCTTACAAAAACAGCAGAAGCAATTTACCAACTTCCGACCGAGTTTCTCTCTCTCGCGATATACATATGTATGTTTCGCGCGTACTGAATTCACTCACTCTGGGGTAATCAAGTTTTATTTAATTTCTCTCAACACTATCAAGACCTGAATGCGCTGCGGTTATAGTTTATCGTGCCACTACTGTTTTTTATTGGCCCCAATTGACCTCCAATAACCCGCCATCAAACTCATGGCGGTAGGTAGTTATTTAGAATCATTAAAGCCTTCAATCATCTCATCATCTCCATCTTTTGATGTAGGTATGATTCATCTCTCACAACCGTCTTCTATATGTACCTCTTCCAACACTTTGAAAATTGACGAGGGACCAACATAATAAACAGAAGTGATGATGATGATTGAAGATATCGCATTCGCATTAAGTCGATAACACAATGATTGGTGTTGATGATTTGATTGGAAGATATTGCTTCTGTTTGGTGTGTATAGTATATAGAATATTGTTTTTGTTATATATCCGTTTGTAACCTTGATTTCCCTCTTAATTAATTGAAAACCTATTAAAGAATTAAGAGTTGCCTCGGTTTGTATCATCAATTTGTCGATTCTTTTTTATTCCTAGGTCTGTAATAAAAAAAAAATAAATTAACTAGGGTAGATTTCAATGTCAGATTTAATGTGGAACTTGAATTTCAGCAGAATGAGAGATGAAATGACCACAGAGTACCATGGCATCGAAAGCAAAGGCCATCAACAAGGCTAAATTTCCCTTGAGGGGCTCTATATAGAATAAACCATCATCGAGTCAGCACAATGACCAAGTTTAATGGCTTTGTGATGGATCTCTCTGCAGTCAATAACCAACCGCAGGAATGCTTCCTTCTTTTTCTTTTTTTTTAAAGATTTTGTTGTTGTTGTTTTATTTCATCTCAAAGTTCGATGGATTGGAATGCCACCATTGTGAACAAACTACTGCCCCAAACGGATGAGAGGATTGCAAGTTCATCGTAGTCGCCACAGTCGCACATCACCGGGAAGGGAGCAAAATATTCAACGATGATGACCATGCCATTTATTGTTATGGGACAGCCATGATGTTGCCATAAAATATGAAATTACTAACGTGATGATATTTTGATGAAACTATTTTTTTTTGTCGGATTGGTTAAGCCAGGCAGGTTAAATTACTTACGTCAGAGGCTTTACAAACAAAAACAAATTGGAAAGAATTTTTACATCGAGATTTTTATATCTCTTGAAAAACGAATTATTCTGCTAATGTTTTCCCAACTTGTGTGCTGAAGAAATAAAATGAAAAACTAAGAATTTATTAAAATTTTCAAACTAACAGTTTTTTAGTTTCCATACTTTTCAATTGTAGGTACATAAAAAACAACTTGCATCTCCTGCGTATGAAAGTAGCAAGTAAATTTAGCTAAGCTTCAATTTTCATAAATAAAAAATTCCAAATTTTGCAATAATTTTCCAAACAAACAAAAGTTATTAGGAACTATGCTCAATGTTTGCTACAATGTGTAAAAAAACCGCATCGCAAAAACAAAATAAAAAATTCAAATTTTGTCAAAATGTTTTTTTTTTAAATACAGCATTTAAAAAATTTTTTTTTTGCAATTTCGTCCTGTCTTGAAAATTAAACATTTAAAAAATCCCATCCCGGTAATTCGGTTTATTTGTGCTGGCATAGGCAGGCGATGAAAAAATGCCTTGAATTTAACATTCCAACATACCATCTGTTTATAGACTTTAAGGCCGCCTATGATAGCATAGCCAGGGTAAAACTTTACAAAGCCGTGAGAGAATTCGGCATCCCAAATAAATTGACACGACTTTGTAGGTTGACCATGACCAAGGTAACAAGCCAAGTAAAACTAGCTGGATTGCTATCTAGACCAATCAACATCTTTAATGGACTCCGACAAGGGGATGGTTTGGCCTGCCTCCTCTTCAACCTGGCGTTGGCGTTGGAGAAAGCAATCCGTAACTCTGGCACGGCAACAAGAGGGACCATCGTCAACAGGTCCAGCCAGATACTGGCTTACGCAGACGACATTGACATCATCGGAAGAACCGAACAAGCTGTACACGATTCCTTCATCCAGATCGAGCAGGCGGCAAAGAATCTGGGGCTGCACATTAGTAAAGGTAAAACAAAGTACATGGTGTCGTCGAAAGCGAGAAGAACAGTTGGTCAAACAATCAAGGTAGCGGAGCACGAATTTGAAGTGGTGCAATCCTTCAAATACCTTGGGTCAATAGTAGCAGCCGATAACAATATAGAATAAGAAATACGCGGGCGGCTGCTCAATTCCAACAGAGCCTACTACAGTCTGTCAAAGCTCTTCAAATCCAGAAATCTCACCATAACTTCAAAACTGCTGCTGTACAGGACCATGGTCCTGCCAGCACTCACGTATGGATCCTAGGCTTGAGTGCTTAGCAAAAGGCACTCCGACCTATTAGCCGCGTTCCAGAGAAAAGTCTTAAGGAGAATTGTTGGCCCCATATCTGAGAAGGACGATTCCGGAGACGGTACAATCATGAATTGTACGCAATCTACCTTGAAGCAGACATAGTGACAAAAATTAGGCTCGGTAGACTCCGGTGGGCAGGGCACCTAGGGCGAAGGGGAACCGGCTCGGAAAGTCCTTTGTGGTAGTCTATGGTAGACAACAGCGTGGTAGACCATGCTTGCGCTGGAGAGATGACGTAGACTAGGACGCCCGAAGCCCTGGGGTGCGCAACTGGATGGCGTCGGGTCGAGACCGGGATAGGTGGAGAGACTTGTTGAAGGATGTGTTCAAATCACATTTCATGTATTTCGAATGAATCATTAAATCGCCAATTTCCTATTTTCTAATAAAAAAAATATAATGAATTTCGAAAATTTTGAAAAACCTTCATTAATAATAAAAAAATCTCATCTGGCAATACTTTCCCCCATCAAGACCCCAACTACCTTAGTTTCACTTTATTTTCACATGATAATTGAGTTGGTCATGGCTGATGGCAAGAAGTATTCATACGACTATGTCCCAAGCTTTGCAATGCAATTTTTACAGATGTGACAATGTGAAGGGCAGTTGTTTCACATCCCAAAAAGAAAAAAAAACCCCCAGCACATCAAATCACACAAAACATGGAAGAGGATATATAAAACCATCATCACCGCACACCAAATGAGAAACTAGAAAACATTTCTGTTCGATGGCTTTATAGAGTTCGTCACCAACATCATACTTATAGAGCTGGGAGTATTTCGTATAGATGTAAACCCAGCAAAAGAAACTCCCAACGGATTTTCCATGCAGCAGGTAACGAAGGAAAAAAAAAATTGTCGACGATATCATTTTTCATGTTTTGATTTTATCTGGTTTCGATTACTCTGGGAGTAGAAGGACGTAAGTCGATACAATATAAGCACCAGGGCTTTATATTCACATATTATATTTGTTTCGTACGACCAGTGACGTTTTCACCTGCAGTGATTGGAGCCAACTGTTTTTCAGGAACGGAGAAATATTTTTCACACAGGGGGAGTTCTTTTTTTTTGTTCTTTCCAGTCGAAATGAAGTGAAGTTTTTGGCCTGCAGCATTTGCAATTTTAAAGTTTTTTCATCATCATCATCATGGGCCCGACAACCGGCGCCGGCGTCCGGTCCTGGCCTCCTTCAAGTCTCTTCACCTATCCCAATATCGAGCCGACGACGCCATCCAGTTCTTCTCGCATTCGACGCCCCCATGTACTTTGTTTTACCTTCACTAATGTGCAGCTGCAGCCCCAGATTTTGTGACGCCTGCTCCATCTAGATGAAAGAATCGTGTAAAACTTGTTCGGCTATAGCCTTCTCAACCTCTTTTATGCTTGGTCGCGGTAACATAGGGAATTCTTCTTGAAGAAGTTAAGCCTATGCTTCTGCAGTGAACTGACAATTTAGCAATTCATTAAAGTACACTTCCCACCGCTCCAATATGCTTGGGGAGGGATTGGTAGAACTTCCGCGCCTGGCGGCTTCATGGTCTTCTCCCAGGCTGTCTGTGAAGCCGTTTTTCTATTCTTCTGAGCACTTTATAATTATCTTCGCGTGCCCACGTTCTATGAGATTGTTGCATTGCTCGGTACGCAACATTCTTACGTTCAGTCGCTAGCTTGCATTCATCATCAAACCAGTCGTTCCGACTTCTACGACTGCTGCCTAAGATGGAGTTGCCAGTAGTAATTACAGTGTTCTTAAGGCGTGTCCACTTCTCATTTACGCCCAGCATACTGGCTCCAGGACTTATTCTCCCTGGATCGAATGGTTCTGGGGCGAGTCCTGACGCATGTCCAAAAGTTTTTTTTTCAATGCGCTGTGCACCCGTGTTGATTCGAACCTGATCGGCGGATGCAATACGTCTTGGCAATACGTCTCCGCCCTCAGAAAACCATAGATTTTGGCACCTCAGTACGTTCGTACCGTCATCAAATTCGAGTAGTGGCGACGGTCTATCAACACGTGGTCAATTTGATTACAAGTGGCTCAGGTGATACTTAGGTGGCTTTGTAGATATCATTACGTGGGAACCTGGTACTCGCAAAGACCGTGTTTGTCGATGCTACCAATTCTAGAACTCGAAGTCCATTGTCATTAGTGTTCTCATGCAAACTATGGGTGCCTGCGTAATGCCTGAATGCCGGCTCCCGACCTATTTTTGCGTTCAAATGATTTTAACATCATACCTTGGACAGGCATTGAAGGCCCTCTCGACTTGTTCATAATAAGTCTCTTTTTCTTCGTCCGAGGACTCCTCCGTAGGTCCGTGAACGTTAATGAGGCTGATGTTCTTGAATTTGCCTCGCACGCGAAGGGCGCATAGCCTTTCGCTTATAGCGTTAAAGTCGATGATGGTAGACTTCATTTTTTCGCTGACCAGGAAGTCTACCCCGAGCATATGGTGTTTTGTATGACAGCTGTAATATAAGTCATATTCACCATTCCCTGTCCATCTAATTTCTTGCTGTGCTGTTATGTCAGCTTTATATTTGGACAGGGTATCGGCTAGCTGCTGAGCAGCTCGAGTTCTATAAAGCGATCGTACGTTTCATAAGAAAATTCGTAAATCGTTGTTCCGTTTTCGTTGCAAGGGTTGTCGTCGTAAGGTCAGTCCGTTTCCGAGGCTTGTTGACGGTCTCGTAATTCTTTTAATTTTACGGAACAGGGAATTAGCCTGTTGCCAACCTGTGGAAATAGCCTGATCATATTAGCCAAACCTTTTAAAGGTTTATTTCTAGCGGCCACCGCGAAGAGGCTATGATCACACTTCCACCAGTCCCGAAAAGTTACGGCACGTCCATGTTTTCGTAGGCTACATGTTATTCCACCTGATGGCTGACCGCCAAGTTATTAACCCCTTAAAATTCGACTACGCCTACGCACCTGGTTTTTAGTGAACAAAAAAAAATCCTAGATATTTCTATTCTGTTGATGAAGGAATCAAACTCCCACCAGAGTTGGAAGATTGATAAACACAAAGTTGATATTGGTAGGAACTTAGATACTGGGTATGAGTGTTTTAGTAGATCTCAGGTGTTTTGCGGGTTCTTTGGTTTTGCCAATTGAGACATTTTTTTTTAATTGATATGAGACAAAACTGAAATTAGAAAGTGAATAAGAAGTTCAAATCAGTATGTGGTTAGGTGCAGAAGGAAAACACAAAGTTTGGAATAACAATTTTGACCTTTGACTTTGGAATAGAATAGAATATAGAAATAAATACATCCTTAATAAAAGGTAATTGAATTGGGAAATCAACACACACATATACCCCCCACCCACCCACATAGAAGTACGAAATCATCATCAGAATACACAATTAAGCATTTCTCTCTCTCTGACAATGCTAATTAATGATAGATATGTAGAATCAATTTCTAAATAAAAGACTGACTGGGTAAATAATTAGAGATAATTGAATATTAGGTTAGTAGGTATCTATCTATATACTGCGCTAGGATAGAACGTGTTCAGAGAGATCCACAGAATTCGAATCAAATCGATAATTTGTGATGTGAATGATTGAGCTATTAAATACTTTTAATTGCTATTAAATATATCTACGGTGCATCATTTAAGCTGAAGTTGTTTTATAATTCATTAAATTTGAACAATTTTCTCATTAAAATTGAACAGGACATTCAATATGCTCGTATTATGTCGCCAGACACGCACTAAATTCAAGCACGCACGCACGATATACATTATACAGATACACGTCTCTATGTCACATGTCAAATAATATTTTACAAACACTGAAGCACCGCTAGTGTTGTTGCAAATTGGTTTAATTTTTTTTTTTAAATTTTTTGTCTGATGTGAAAATACAATTAAAATCATTTAAACTTGCAACATGGGTAAGGGTTTAAAAAAAAATTGAGATTCATTGCACTACTTTAAAATTGAAGTCGACAAGAAATAGGTCTCACAGTTCTGACTGTCTGTCTGTCCCTTCAGCATGAACAATACATTGTTTTGATTTCTTAAGCTCAAAAATAACAGTACATGTCAGACAAAATTTTAGGGCATTTTAAGGAAATGTTCTAGTTCTCAAAAACGACTTAACAGATTTTTGTGAAAATTGGCAACGTTTTGATGATTCTTTTTAAAGGAGGTGCCATTGCAGCGATTTTTGATTTTCTGATTTTGATAATTTTTTTTTTCCAAAGTACCTAATAGTATTCAATACCAAAAAAATTACAATTTTCCGTATTTTGGAATATAAAAATTAATTTTAGTTTTTTTTTTAATTCAATATTTCGAAAACGGCTATAAGTTTTGCCTTAGCACAAAATGCCGGAGCATGCAACTCAAAAGTTGCATTTAATTTTTATTTAAATGTTTTTCCCTGGTGTGATATCCGCTTTATGTGCTTGTTAAAGCTGCACAAATTCTGTACATACAAATGGATGTTGTTTGAAATTCAATAATTTTTTTTTAATACATAATAATTTTTTAATTGGAAGAGAATTTCCGTTTTTTTATTAATTGAATTTTATTTGTTTGATTCAATTTTTATTCGGTGTCTATAAAATTGTTGCGATATAATCATTTTCATATAATATATTATAACAGCCTCTCCATCCAAAACAAATTGAATTTAATTGTGGGCGAATATTAATTTAAATTGTTTTGCGATTTATTTAAATTGTTGGAGAATGGGAGTTGTTATACTGCTACTATATTCATGTAGTACACATTGAATGGCAATTTGTTGATAATAATTAACACAAAATGACTGAGATTGAAAAAAAAACTTTTTCTGGATCATTAAATTGGCAGGCGGTGGTATATGGTATATATTTTGTATTTTGTATATCAATAAAAAAACGGAGGTAATTAATGTGTATGTAATAATTGAGGATAAAACATTTGTGCGGACATTTTTTTTTATTTTAGTGATATGTTTATTGTTATGTACCGTGGTATTTTGTTGTTAAATTTACGCAACATGATATGTTATTTTATGTCGTAAAATTACAACGCGCATGAAGTTGGAGAATTATGGTTATTTAATCGTTGGAGGAATAAATGTAAATTTTCAATGTTAAAACATATTTATTATGTAATCGGATAGGATTTAAGAAAAAAATTATTTTTCTTTTGTATAGAAGGTACACTTATAGCTTATTTATAGAAACTGGTATAAAATGAATTTACCAGATGGTGAATTTAATTATCTTCCAAAATCTATTTATTTTTTAAGGATTTTTTTGATTAGAAAAATCTAAGTTATTCAGGTAGTTTTCTAGTTTAAAATATTTTATTTTATTTATACCATTCATATAATCTGACAAATTCTTCATGAACAAAACATTAATTTTTAAAGAAATTTTTACAAAACATCAAAAATTTACAGTTTATCGAGAAAACTACAGAATTTTCGATGATTGGTATAAAAACTTGTATAACACAATTATTCTTTTTTTAGTGAATAAAAACAAGAACAAAATAAAAACTTTAAATAATTAAACAAATTTCAGAGGAATTTCCCATTCAATTAAATTTATTTTGTTTGCTTATACCAATCAAAGACACAGCCTTATAAACCAAAACGAAATGCCTAGTTGTTTATTTCATTAAAAGGTATTTTGATTTGAATTGAATTAAGAATGACAAAATTAAAAATTCTTGACAACTGATTGGTATAAAATGGTTAGACATATATTTCAAATATTATTGACAGGCCAAACTACTTATCTATCTATAAATATTATGTAGGTGGCAAATAACAAACCAAAATTTAATATTTCTAATTATTTTTTTTATAATAAAGTGATAAGTATAAAGAACTGGTATAACATTAATTTACTAACTCAATAAAATCGAAATAAAATTTATTAAATTATTTATGAAAAAAACTTATAAAAATACACAGATGTACCTATGCCAACTATAAAACTAAACATATTTTCTTGTTTATACCAATAAGCAACACAAAACAAAAACATATAAATGCACGAAAAAATAACGTTTTGTTAAAATATTTAAGTATCTTCCAGCTAGATGTATTAAGTTACTCGCTTCGGTTCTTTAAAAAAAAATCTTTTTAATTATAAAATGATTGGTATAAAATGGTTAAAAACATTTAAGGAATCTATCAGTATGCCTTATTAATTGAAATATAGTGAGTTATTTCAAATCTAAATAATCATAATCTTCAACTGATTGGTATAAAAACTGGTATAAAAAGAAATTTTTTTAGTTCTTTAATCCACTCATTAAAAAAAATCAATATATTCTCACTTTAAATGCCACAGACGACGAAAATAAATTAATTTAAAATTTTATAAGGAATATTTTCACCCTAAAGTGAATATAAAAAAAAAAATTGTGCAAAAAATTCTTTTCAATTATACTCTCGTTGGTATAAAATCGTTAACAATATTCAGTGAATTGATTTAAAATTTCAAAGCAATTGAGTTATGGTGAATTTCGAAACAATTCTTTTCATTTGTTTGTTCTTACCCTGATAGGCATAAAAACTGATACAGAAAAAAATGTTTGTTATTTATACAGAAATGCAAATAAAATTAGATAATTTTTTAATTCTATGAAGTACCAGGTATCATCAGCAGGATCAAAGGTAATTCAATGTGATTTTTAAATCACATGAAAAAATATACAAAGTTACCTTATTCCATATTTATGACAAAAAATAATTTTTTTTGAAAATCAAATAGGAATATTTTTAAAAATACGTAAATGGTAAAAACAAAAATTAAATACTTAAAATGGATAGATGATTCTTAACCTTAATAAATAATCTTTTACTACTGCTTATTAAAAATATTTTAAGTCCAAACAATTGTTGAAACCAATCATCATTAATTATTAAGTAAATTAACTGGTCTATAGAGGACTCGTCATAAATAACATATTAAAAAATATGTATGTAACTTTCTTTTGCTTATTTAATATGAAGTTCATTTTATTAGATACAATATGTCAGGGAGAAATTTCTTTGATCTAAAGAAAAGTCTAAGATTTCTCACAGGAAACGAAAAAGAAAACTAGTGACAATAATTCCCAATAAAATTTAATTTTTTATGAAATCTCATCTTTGTAAAATTAATAAAACAAATCCACACATATATTTCGCCAAATTCCTGCCTTGTAAAAATTCCCACAAAATATTGCAATTTTCGAATCAACACCTTTTGTGTTGGGCTCACAGATTTATTTTTTTTTAATTATAAATTAAAATAATATTTTTCTTATCTGCACACGATTTCCCTTTATAAAATAAAAAAGAATTTAAATTAAAAAGATAAATCAACAAATCTTTGGAAAAATCTCACGCTCATTGTCTTTGTCTAACATTTTTTTTATTTTCTTGTTTAAACAAAAACGCAAGCAATTTAATTAGTCCTACTTTCCATTGAAGCAACCGCATTGAAACCATCATTGTTATGCCCACATGAAATGCCATTCATTATTCCCAAAGTCATCACCAGAAGAAAAAATAAATACATACACCCAGGGAAAAAGATGAAGAAGCTTGTACACACGCAAGCCTCATTGCGATGCGACAATTTTGACAACCTTTTCCATATTCAATCTTGGCCGAGTAACTTTCAAGACATCATCATCATCATCATCTTTTGGTCTGGTGTTGTCGTGTCGGAAGTAACGGGCATTCCCCATTTTCTATTGTTATCATTTATGATTTTTACATCCTCTTCCAGCTAAGATTTCAGGCCCCTCTCTATTTTAATCTCAGGCAGCCAAAGAAATCCACCGACAATGTGGATTGCCTTCAAAGATGGTGACCTTAAGATTAGATATACAAAATTTGAATATGTATTTGATTACACGTGCTCTGGAAACTTCAACAAGAATTAAGACATTTCCCTCGGAGATCACAATGAACTCTTTATTGGGCAGAAAAAGACTTCTTATTGTTTTGATGGCATTTTGTTTGTCCGCATGTCGGGTCGTTTACCACCAATTATAGAAGTTTGGAGAACACACAAAATCCCAAATACTCGTACTTTTAGTTTCAGATTTTATAGGCTACGGTTTAGTTTACTCGTAGTTAGGCCGTTCGAGGAGATTTGGTTCGTTTAACTTTAATGATAGTTTGGAAAAATACTTTGATGCGCGAAAGATGCGATGAAATATTCCTGTCTCCTGTGATACCTACCTAACCTAACTTTCCTGTGTGCTAAATTGAATTTATGACAAAAAGTGAGGTTGAGTTATTATTTTGTATGGGAATCATACTCTTGCAAAAGGTAAACATACATAGCTAAATGAATGTTGTTAAAGTTTTGTGAGGAGAAGATCAAATTTAGTCAACCAAGAAATTGGTAACCACGCGTCGAGGAACATGGTAGACTTTCCAGAGTAGACTATAAGATTTTCAAGGTTCATTTAATAAAAGTGTAAATAAATGGACTAAGTTTGAAGGCATCTTATTGAAGGTTGAATGATTTTCAAAGAAAAAAAAAGTAAAACAAAAAATTAAGAAGATATAGATCCGTAAGACGTTATGACTAGACAAATTTTGTTTGAAAACCTAAGATTTTGAAAAATCGAAAAGCGTAAAAATCCGGAAACCCAAGATCCAGGAAAAAAAAACAAGAACCCAAGATTCCCAAAACCCATCGATTTTGGTGATATAATTTTAAGATTAGCTGTAGAGTTCTCATTATTACTCGTACTACCCCACATACAGTGTGGAGTAGCACGGATATAAAAGACAGAGGGAAGTCTCATTTCGACTATATTCTTAACACTAACCTACTTGTAAGTAATGTTGATAATGAATCAACTTTTGTTTCTAAATACCGACAAGAAACATTAGATGTAACTCTTGTCTCCGATTTCATTAATAAAAAACTGGAAGGTTCTCTGATCATAAATACATCCAATTCAACTTTATGAATGAACCATCTTGCCAACCGATCTTTGTAATTAAAAAAGAAAAAATTGATATGATAGAATATTGAACAGTTTAGTCAGACCTGAGCTCTTTAATATTCCCGAAACTTCTGAAGCAATATGGATAATTGCTCTGAAGCATCCAGACTGCAAAATGCTCTCCGAAAATCCAGTTATGCCAAGCTGTTTGAAGAATGTCTCTGGCCTCTGGACCAATTCATGCGAAGAACCGCTCAACTTGCTACTAGACATGAAGACAAATCAAAGTTGTTTTTTTTTTATCCCAAAAGCTGGAAAATCCAGCCATGGAAACCCTTAAGCCTTAAGATCTAAGACCAATCAGCTTATCATAATACCTTGTTAAAACTTTTGAACGTTTGATTGATGTCGATTTGAGGACAAAGATTGATAAATCCCTCCTTTCAAAGGCTCAGCATGCCTACAATAAAGGGAAATCGGTTGAAACGGCTCTACATTGTATAGTACGTACAATCGAACACTCCCTCCATCATAAAGAGTACACCCTTGTTGCCTTCTTAGATATAGAAGGAGCATTTAACAGTGTCGACACATCTGCAATAATTGCACGTGTATTGACGTCCCTGAAGGTACATGAATCAATTAGTACGTTGATAAATCAGATACTGATAAGCAGGATTATCAACTCAAAACTTGGCGATTCTACTGCACAAAGGAGTGTCAGCAGAGGTACCCGCAAGGTGGTGTCCTATCCCCTCTCCTCTGGAACTTAGTAATAAATGAACTACTAATCACTCTAGAAAGAGAGGGATTCAGAGTGTTTGCCTATGCGGATGATGTTGCTACCGCTATGAAGTTAAAACATCCCAGAACTCTTACAGAACGCTTTAGATAAGCTCAATAACTGGGCAAATCGGTGTGGACTAGGCTTTAACCCACATAAAACCAAACTTCCCCTCTTCACCATGAAATACAAAATCCCACAAATTGACCCTCCTCATATAAACGGTGTACCACCTTAATTCTCAGAACACTCAAAATACTTGGGTCTTATTCTGAATAAGAAATTAAGTTGGAAACCTAACATTCAAGAATGAATAAACAAGGCCACAATAGCCCTGTTTTCTTGTAAGAAAGCCATTGATAATAAATAGGGATTACAATCTCGCATTATTGGCTATATATCTCGGTTATAAGACCGATTCTAACATACGGAACAGTGCCAGACGCTCTGATCAACTGATCTCCTTGATTAGATTGCATATTAGCTACGTTATAAGTATTCTGATTGGACACTGTCTAATAGGCACATGCACATGCACTGCGACTTGCAGTTCCTTCAAATGATTTTTGTAGGAGCTGCAGGAACGAAGAGGAAGAAGAGACGGTCTCTCATCTTCTATGCAACTGTCCTGCCCTAGCACAAAGACAAAGGCTCCACCTTGGAGACTTCTTCTTCAATGATCCCAGCGATCTAGCGAACTCCGACATCAATTGTCTCTTGCGCTTCATTCGAAGCTCCCGTTGGTTAAACAAATAAGGTTCATCAAATGATCCATGTGGTATCCCAACGGACCAAACTTTGGTCTAAGTGTTTTGGTTTCAAACCAAAAGCCACTTTAACCTAACCCAACATAGGTACTCGTAAATGTACAAAAATTGGAATCCTGAAAATCACGAAAAGCCTAAATTCAAAAACCCAAAAATCCGAAACAAGTCCAAATGAAGAAAAGCCAAAATTGCTTGAATCCAAAATTCCGAAAACTCTAACTCAAATTGAAAAAATATATATTTTTTAATTTTACTATCTTTGAATTCTTTCTTCATCCTTCCTCCCCTTAAATAATTTCCTGCTAAAGTTAGTGAACCGTTAAACAATGATTTATGCATATATAAAATTGTGCTCCAAACTCGATTTGTCTTAGAAAAGTTGTTACGGAATTTTAGTCTTTCTGGGATTTCTGGATTTTGGGCTTTCAGAATTTAGCGTCAAATTGAATTGCAATAGATTCCATATTTCCCAAATATCCGAAAAAATATTATTACATGTGTCTATAGGTTTTCTGATTTTAGTCAAAGTTTCGTTCATTATTGCTTTGTATATATTTTTTGTAATGGAACTCCCACTTAAAAAAAAACATTTCTTAAAATTTATTTATCATCTTTAATCTTGTACAATTTTCATTCATAAAATCACAAACATTTCAACGATAAGGCACTTTACAACATCTGACAGCTGACAAGAACTAAAATTTAGCTATGCTATAATAACCAAAAGATAAAATCTGTAATGGACACCTGGCAGAAAACAATAATACTCTACTCCAGTGACCTCTCAATGAAACCACAGGCATCCGACACTCTTCTTAACACTTCATGCCAATACTTGAGTCATTAGGATCTTCTTCCTTTTATTTTTTTTTTGTTGTCTAAAAAAAAAATCCTACTAGTTTCTTGCAGAACGACGAAATAACATAACACTCCTGCAACATCCTCAAGATCCTCTTTAGAATCCCATTATATAGGTACAAGATAGAAAAAAAAAACAAGTGAACACTTCCGGTCATTCAATTCGAATTCAATGCAAGTCAAGAGAGGTGAATGAATTTATACATAATATACTACTCGTATGTATGTAGGTACTGCAAAGTCATGAGTCTCGTCCTTACAATTTACGAGAGTAGATATTATCCTTATCTCAACATGTGGTAGTGTATCGACAACTTCTATTATAAACACAAACTGTACGTTATGTGTGTTTTGGTTTTACTCCTTTATATGGCCAATTTGTCACAGGAATTATGAGAATAACAAAAAAATCGATATCGATACTTTTGGCAAAAAAAAAAAATCGAAAATGAAAAATTAAATAAAGGAACTCAGAAGGATTCCCTGAGGAAGAGGAACACACGCATAGAACACTGTACAATCTACGATGCATTTTCACAATAAACAGGAAACGAGAACAATTTGTGAGGGATTTTCTTCCTGTTATGTGCAGTGCACTGTGCACACTCATTTATTTGAAGGATCGTACTTCAGGAATTTATTAGAGATAAATTATTTGTAATAGATACAACCTGCAATTTTCGCATGGGATTGAGTATCTATGCGCAATTAAAAGTAGCTTAAGGAGGTTAAGAGGTAATATCCCCATTTAAATTATTGTAAGATGATGTTATCTAGCTGCTCAACATTTTAATCTTTTAATATATTTTTATTTGAACTGGCAATTAGTGAAAGTACGTAGATCGATTTTAATAAAGATTAATTGAGTTTTGTTTTGTTTTCTTTTTTTTTTTTGCTTCTATTTTTTGACCTAGAGAAAGTAAAACTTATTGGATAAGTATTTTCTCAAAGCAGACAAGAAGATTAGTACTATACGACTGACAATTTCACTGCGATACAATCTGTGATGGCTAATGCGAGTCTAATGTGCTTCTAATTTTAATACTTTCGTAAGATATAGTTTTTTTTTCTTATAATTTCCCCTGGTTAACGAAGATGCTAAGCTATATAAGAAAAAAGATGATTTATTTGTTTCTGATGACAGTCGGGCTAAGAAGTAAAAGTTGATTGGAGAGAAAAAAAAGTCAGATACACCTTTTTTTTGATAAAGAAGTGTGTTTTTTATTTTGCGTGCAATTTCACATTTTATAAAGGTTAATAATTGCCTTCAGGAGATATATGTAGGAACAGCCTTGAAATAGATTTTTTTAAAGAATGTCTATATAGTCAAATGAAAATGTTGATATGCAATATTATCCGTTTTCCGTTCATGAGAAAATCGATATAAAAATCTGATTATATTTTTTTCTAAAAATATTTTTAAAAAAATTATATATGAATTAAATATTATTTTTTTGAAAAAACGGTTTTTATGATGAATTTTTTTTCTACGAAACTTTTCCTTTCGACTCACTATTCCTATATGCCTTGGGAATGATTTTCAGTCATAATTAGCATGCATTTGAACTGAGGATCCAGTAATCTTAGGAAGCTCATTGATGTACAGCAAAAAAAGAAGTGGTTCTAGAATTGAACCTTGAGGGACTCCTCTAGTAGTTGAAGGGAAACTAGATAAATTATTGCCAACCGTGTCGAGCACTTTAGAAAAGTCGAGCAAAACATGGAATGTGTCATGGTCGGCAGATAAGGCAAGTATGATGTCTTCGAGTGACGATGGTAATTAGAGAGGTCGTGCACCAGTTTGCATAGATTAGAGGATGTTTTATCTTCTGAGAAGAGTTTTGAGTTGTTTTTGCAAAATTCTGTGGAGTATAGGGATATGTCAGAATGATTATGGTCTGATATTTTTGTACTGCAGGATTGCCAACACCATTGGAATGTGCAGAAGTTTTTCCAAAGCTGACGACCATTCATGGAACAACATCTTGTACAGTACAGTTGGATTTTTGCTATTTTTATTTTGCTGAGCACTTGATTACGTATTAAAAGGCAAACAAAAACGGTCCAGAAACTAGTAAAACTTATTTTACCTGTTTCAAACTTTCAAACACCACCGTATGAAAACCAACCAACCAAATGCAGTTTTTATGTTATAATCTTTTAATTGAACTCAAAAGATTTTGTATCTTTTGTTTAATGTTTTTTTTCTTGTTTTTCAATCTTGATAACCAAAAAATAATTTTTCTCTTTGTTTTTATTTTTTTTTTCATCATAAAAAAAAAAACAAATTGAAAGTGAAACGTAGTTAACAAATTTTAATACACGATCTGCTGTTACAAGCGCGACTGACATATTATAATTAGAAATTTAATGAACCCTCTAATTTGGTATTGCAAAGACAAAAAAAAAGAAGTCGTCTTAGCTTAATCGAAAGAAAAATGAAAAAGACTTTGTATTATGTATTTTTTTTTTTGTCATTTTAAGTGAAGAACTTTTTCAATCATAATAATTAATTATTGACAATGTTCACACCCTTAAAATAATTATTTGCGTGCAAACAAAATGTTAGAAGTAATAAATAATGGGTTTCTAACATATTTTTTGTTTACTCAGAATTTGAGACTCTAATCCTTCGAATTCAGTATCATTTCATAATGGAATTCGATTCTAATATTTCCGTTTACTTTACACAAATATTTATGTGTCTTATTTCGGAAGTAAGGCGCCACACGTTCGTGGTTCGTCTTTTGATGTTTACCAATAATTATTATTAAAAAAGACCAAAACGATAATATCTAATAGGTTGTTCCCCCAAAGTCCAAGAATGCAGCAACTCAATCCTCCTTAAAGATAAGGTAAAGGTAGTATGTACGTACTGGCGTAAAGATATCTTAAGGTAGTCGAATTTCACGCATGATTAATACATTTTGAGAGGGGAGAAAAAATTCTTGAGAAAAAAAAAACCTGGGGTTAAAAACATTTTGTTAATTTCTGAATTCAATTTAATAAAAAAAAACATAAACGAGGGTAAAATGATAAATGAGGTACATTAGGGAGTGTGATCAAGTGGGTAGATGGGTGTGTTTTTGAAGAAGTTTTGGGTTTTTTTTTTGTGGTTGTTGTTAAGAAAAATAATTTGTATCTAAGCTCAAAGGGAGTTATTTTAGAATGATTAACAAATATAACTTCTTGTTTAAGTTTAATCAAATAAACGTATTTTTTCGGCATGAAAAAAAAAAAATCAAACAAGTGTTTCCTAACTTCAAATTGGGAATTTTGTTTTCAAACAATATTAATTCAACTTTTTAGGTGCGACAATTGGGGCAGACATAATTTAGTTTAGTTATCAAAATATTGTAGCTTAAATTGGAGTCTAAATATTTGTGATTGATCATTAAGTTGCTTCACAATTAATAATTGATCGTTTCAAATTTAATTTCTTTATTACCTGCTTTCGTTATTTTAAGACATTTTATCATAAGTGGACAAGCTGTTATAAAGATTTGTAGGGAGGGAGTTGTCATGCATGGTAGATTGAGCTAAGAAATTTTGGTAAATCGTAAAATAACTTACGCTTTTTTGGCTGTTTTCCGTTTCGCAATGACAATTTATTTTATTGAATCTGAACTGAACCATTTCGCATTTGATTTTTTGGCAATTTTCTATTTTCCATCGCAATTTTGATCACGCATTTCATTATTTCGCATTTACTTATATGATATAACAAAACTTCACTTATTTTGAAATTGCATTGATTATTTTTCCATTTTATTACTTCGCAATGTTATATTATATGAATTATTTTCATTTCGCAATTTCCTGTTTCGCAGTTCAACCATTTCGCAATTGATTTTTTTGGCAATTTTAGTTTAGTTATGGATTTGCAAAATCTTTATTTGTAAAATATCAGTTCGCAATTTTGATCACGCATTTCATTATTTCTCATTTAATTATATTTTTCCGCTTTATTACTTTGCAATGTTATATTTTATGAAATATTTTTTAGCTATACCTTTTGATATTTTAGGTATACGTTCAAGAATTTTGCGCAAAAATTTTTCATTTCGCAATTTCTTGTTTCGCAGTTTAAACATTTTGCATTTGTTTTTTTTTTTGGAAATTTAGGCTTCGCAAGTTTTATAGCAATATCAAATTTTATTTTAGTTATGGTTTTTATTTCGCATTTCATTATTTTGCAAAATATTTGTACCTATCACATTTTATTGTTTCAAATTTAATTAAGAAGCTATTTCATAGGTCTTAGATTGTCTTTCCTTTCGATATTTGGTAAATGTAAGTGAGTTTCGCTTGAAATCAATGAATTCGTTTTTCATTTTGGAATGATAATTTCGCAATTTTTATTTTGTATTTCATTTATTTGCATTTAATGTAATAATGTCATATAACAATAATTGTTATAACGCCATTTTTCATTACTTCGCAATTTTACTGGCCGGATATGATGTGTTATCTTGCACCCTCTTTCTCACCCTTTAACCAAAAGAAAAAACACAAAGTTTATATTGCGTCTAAGAATATGACCAATTCAAAACGTTAATCCATATTAAATCGGAATAAAACCACCAAAAAATTACTAACTCCTTTTTAGTCCTTTTTTTTCAACCATACCTAAAAATAACCATCTTGACACTTCAATCAATTAAATTACTTTTTTTCTTTTAAATCTATTTTAATCCAATTAAAGATTTGTGGCCACAAATAGTAATTAAGTAATCATTTGCAAACTTAATAAATCTCAATCATTGGACCGAAATTGATTTGGAAAACTTCCTCAAAGACACACACAATCTTCTTTGCTTTCGCTCCAACCATCATTCGAAAAGCGAAAAATCATACAAAATTCAGTCACTTTTCTATAATTAATCTAATCCGATAATCGCAATCATCGACGACGACAAGATGCCGACGGCATCGTCCAAACAGCTCGATAATGGTTGTCCGCTGGCCTAAGCTAAAAATGAGAAAACGTAATCTTCAAAAAGGATAGAACTTTTTACAGACAATTTTATCAGGAATTTCCCAACCTAATTCTTTTTTCAATAAAGTACAGTGGAACAAAATGCATGGCAAAAAAATTTGATAGTGGAAATGCTTTTATTTTAGAAATCAGTACAAAAGTTTTGGCGTTCAAATTAAATATAAAAATTCGAGGATGGGAAAAAATTCGAGGGAAATTTTCTTTCCAAAAGCCCTAAATTTAATCCAAGTTCAAAATGGGTGACACTAAATTATGGGTGCATAATTATTTTATTTAAACAAAGTTTTTCCCCTTAAATGTATTTAATAAATAAAAGTGGGCGTAAAAATGGGCGTATTTTTGTATATTTCCTTTATATAAATTTCATGGAAACTTTAGTGTCAATTTTGTCCCACTGTTGCAGAACATTACAGTTTTTGTCAAGCCATTTAAACAATTTTAACAAAATTTCAAACTTCAACACTGAACAATTATTGTTGAAACTGGGGCAAAGAGAATGAGACGAATATAAAGAATAAAAATAACGCTAACTTAGGTTTCCTTTTATCCTTCCTGTGAGATATTCCCACGAGCCACGACAACGACAAACGACGAGTCCTTAAACAGTTCTCTGACACTTAAACAGATTTCCGCTCGAATTTTAATTTGCGATAATTAAAAAGTAGCTATCCTCGAGGAGGAAGCTTGTTACTAAATCGATTATATGCTGTGAGAATCCTGGCAGTGAGAGGGGGCAGGAGGGGGTCATTCGTGTGTTTGTGATAATTGCTTTCTCTCAATCTACAATTTCATTTAATTCTTTATAGATACTCTTTTTCCACCATAGCATCGTCCATCGTGGGTGATGTGTTCTGACTCTCGCAGTCGTCTCTGAAACTGATGATGGAGGATTGAAAATTAATGAATGGAAAAAAAAAATGGATTCTTTTTCCAAGGAATGGACAGGAAATCGACACTTTTGATGCTAGTGCTTTAAATGAAATGACTTGAAATTACACTTTGTGATTAATATGAAGCTCTATTATAAGTACGTTAAAATGTTAATGAAGAAGGGTTTGGAGTAGTTCTTTTGATAGGTATCTACTGTTTGTTTTTCTTACGTGTTTCCAATATGTGATTGTAAGTCTTATGGAATGCGCCAAGTAAGTTTTTTGATTTTGAAAGTAGAACCTAAGTACTGGTTTTCTGTATTTGGATTTAAATTAATAAGAACATTTATTTTTTTAAATCCAAAGTTACATTAGTAACGTATTTTTTTAAATCGGTATAGACAAACAAAATTAGATTGTCTTTCAAAAGGTATAGGTTTTTCACTACATATTTTGATAATGAGTTTTTTAAATTTTTTAAATAAAATTTTGAAAAAAAAACAGCTTAAACGGTTTTTAATCTTTTTATAAATTAGTATTTCTTTTTGATACCTGAAAGTAACTATTCCGGTTAAACGATAAAAAGATATGATAAGTTTTTTTTTTATCGTATGATTTTTCAAGCTTCCCTATTTTATTTTATTTTATTTTATTTTATTTTATTTTATTTTATTTTATTTTATTTTATTTTATTTTATTTTATTTTATTTTATTTTATTTTATTTTATTTTATTTTATTTTATTTTATTTTATTTTATTTTATTTTATTTTATTTTATTTTATTTTATTTTATTTTATTTTATTTTATTTTATTTTATTTTATTTTATTTTATTTTATTTTATTTTATTTTATTTTATTTTATTTTATTTTATTTTATTTTATTTTATTTTATTTTATTTTATTTTATTTTATTTTATTTTATTTTATTAACTTCCCATAGGCAGTTATTGTAATCGGTCCTGTCAAATTGAAATTTTTGACATTTCTCGACGTTTCAAGGTCCCTAGAGCCTATATCAATCATTTTTAGAGAGATGTCTGTGTGTGCGTGTGTACGTACGTTGGTACGTCCGTACGTCCGTACGTTCTGGTACCATTTTTCGTCGTCGATATCTCAAGAACGAGTAAAGATATCGACTTGAAATAAATTTTGTTTTACAGATAATAACTTCGAAAGAAGCTGAAAGGGCGTTTATTAATATTCAATCAGTTGTTTTTTTACTATAGCAGTTTAAAAAAGAAGTGAACATTTTGGTTGGGCTCAAATATCTCAAGAACAAATAATGTTATTGACTTGAAATAAATTTTATTCGACACATTATGACATCATACAAATTTGGTATGAATTTGGAAAAAAATCAATATACCGTTATTTTTTAAAATCAAAAAAACTAAAAAAAAAATTTTTATAACTCGAATATCCTTAGATGGAAAAACGATATTAACTTAAAAATAATTTAATTTTAGGAAAAATGTTGTTTTTGACTACTGGTGAAAATTTCAAAAAAATTCAATGGACAGTTTTTTTACAAAAAATTAAAAACTACAAAAAATTCTACCTAAAATTGGTATAAATTGTCTTTCGACTCAAATTTCTCAAAAACGGGTAACGATATTGACTTCTTGTTTGTTTTATTTTCTACATAACATAATTGTTAGCAACTGATAAAATTTTGACAAATATTGAATGGACAGTTTTTTAACAAAAAATCAAAAACTGTTAAAAATTCTAAAGAAAAGTAGTTACAATTGTATTTCAGCTCGAATATCCTGAGAACGAACAACGATTGTGCCTTCTAAAATATTTTATTTTATACATAGTACAATTTTTTATGAAAGGTTAAATTTTGACGAATATCTAATTGACAGTTTTTGACAAAAAATATAGTAAAAAAATAAACTAAAAAGTGGTAAAATTGGTTTTTCGACTCGAATATCTTGAGAACGAGCAATGATATATTGACTTTGCCATTAGGTATTTAATTTTATAGGTAATACATTTTTTTACAGCGGGTATATATTTGACAATCACTATAATATATGTGCATTTCGTAAATCTCTTTAAATAATTAAAATGCTTTTAAATCTTAAAATAATGATTGTTTGAATTTAAGAGCTAAAGTTTGTTTCGCAAAAAATTTGGTTTTTTGAAAAAAAACTAAATATAAAGTTTTCAAGATCACAAAAGGGAAGTTATCAGTGTGGGTCGCACCCAGCCTCTTTTTTTATTTTATTTTATTTTATTTTATTTTATTTTATTTTATTTTATTTTATTTTATTTTATTTTATTTTATTTTATTTTATTTTATTTTATTTTATTTTATTTTATTTTATTTTATTTTATTTTATTTTATTTTATTTTATTTTATTTTATTTTATTTTATTTTATTTTATTTTATTTTATTTTATTTTATTTTATTTTATTTTATTTTATTTTATTTTATTTTATTTTATTTTATTTTATTTTATTTTATTTTATTTTATTTTATTTTATTTTATTTTATTTTATTTTATTTTATTTTATTTTATTTTATTTTATTTTATTTTATTTTATTTTATTTTATTTTATGTAACCCATAATTTAAATATTCGTTACACAAATAAAGAACTATGATAAATAGCATTCCATCTGATCAGTTTTTTGACAGAAGTTTACACACAACCTGAATCGCATCGAAATAACCCCTGGATGTCATCTTCAGTTTTTAGCTCAAACTTTTGATTTTGCTTATTCATTTAAGCTGTTCAAATATAATTAATTGTATGTCTTTTCATGTTTTTCTCCAATAAAATTATTTTGTGATACAGTCTTAGATTTCCGCCCACGGACACACCCAGTTAAAAAAAGTGTATTTTATCCTCAAAATTTTCTGAAACTTGTGTTTTTTTACAGTTTTGAAATATAACTAAGCAAATTCGTAGTCGTGTTCATGTTCGAGTATATTATATAGTCGTACACAGTGACTATATATATAAGTCCAGTGGCGTAGCGAGGGTTCGTGGCGTGTGGGGATGACTTTCATTGAAATGCCGACTTATTTTAGGAAATTGCCGACTATATAGATTTAGCATTTTTTGGATGGAACTCAAATATGATTGTTTTATTAATTTTTTTTCGAATGAAGCTTCGTTGGTATGCCAACTGTTGAACTAGTCGGCAACATCTTCAATCGGCAAAAATGTCGACTTGCATAGGTATATTTAAAAGTTTAAAAACCCAATGAAATGAAAATACAAATTTACTCCTTCTTTTTTCCGAAAAATATTTTGAAATATTTGGTTTTATTAATTTTTTTAATTGCTTGAATTAATAAATCTAGCTTCCTGAATTTGCCGACTCTTGAAAAGCGTGGGGGTGGCACCCCCCTCTCTACGCCCCTGTATAAGCCCCAATGATTATCTCAGTAATTCCCGCATACGATGTTTTTTCCCCAGATTAATTTTAAAGGTTTTTTTTTGACACCAACTTTTTTTTAATTGACAGCTTTTTTTTTGAAAGAGCTAGCTATGTATATTATTTAGGCTTCGCTTTGGTATTTGGTAATAGACTTCTCATGGCGTTCTGAGAAAAACTGTTGAAAGTCCTTTTCGATAAAATCGCCACTAACAATTTAAGAAGGGGAGTTAAACGTTTTACGAAAAAATATGACATTTAGAAGGATATTGAAGAAAAACTAAAAAATAGGACGTTGGCCACCATAAGCGGCATCCTTTTTTTCTTAAATACAATTTTGTATGTTTGTACCTCGACCACATAAGATAATATAGTATAAGTAAATTTTCGATACAAATTTGTTTGGATTGAATATTTTGTTTGTTTTCATGTTCATTATTGGCTTATCCCAATTTGAATATTTCTTTAATAATGAGCCTTAAAAAAATTCGACTGTCTTTTCCAAATAAAAAAATTTTGGACTTTTCCAAAAAACAACTCAAAAACTTTTTTTTTGTGTGAGTTACATTTTTCAAATTAATTTTATTTACGAGTATACAATATTTTTTCTTATTTTTTTGTTTTTTAAACTGTAATTTTTTTTTTAAATACTGTTTAGTATTTCCACTCATTAATTAAGAAAATAAAATGTAGTTATCAAAAAATTGCGCAGTAATTTATTTCTTTTAAATATGTGCATCGATGGATCGTTCATAAGAGCGAATGCGTGTGACCAGTTGTGAATTGTATCTTTCAATGTCATAATAAGAAATATTACTTATTTAGTGTATTTAACCCTGTGCTAGTATTGCTTTGCTTTAAAAATGGCGTCCAAGGCTTTGCAAAGATTTTAGCCACAGTAAACAATATAGTAACTTTGAGAGTCTAAAAACCAACACGATAGCATTTTGTTTCCTTCTTATCATTTCACTAAGGAATAACATCAATCCTGCGGCAAATCAATGAGTTCGTTGCTCTTTGGTGAAAAAGTTAACGTACCCAAAATATCTAATTTGCTTTCTTAGGGTTTTTATCAATTACTAGTAGTCCAGTCAAATAAGGAATACTTACACAAAATAAGATTAAAAATCGACTTCTTCTGGAAACTGTTAAAAACTCTCATCGATATGGTGCTGGGAACAATTTAAGAAGGGGTCAAATGCCCCCCAAATTGGTTTTTCAACGTTCATGTGTTGAAAAAAATCAAAAAAAAAACGCAACAGCCTAACATTTCAAAATTTTGTTTATTTTTTTGCTTCGTGATCTTATTATAAGTCGAAGTTCTTAAAAAAATTTATGCAAATTTTATATAGATGCTAATATTTTTAGTGTTTGGTGGGCCTTTAACCCGTCCCCTACAATTGTTAACGGTGCTACGGTTCAACACACTATGAGGAGGCTATATTTCAAAAATCACCTTTCCGCTGATTTTTTTTTCAGAGTCAAATGTCTTTCGCAACTTGACTATAACCCGTCCCTGTCAACATCATTGTATATCTAATGCTTGACAGTTAATCAACTGAAAGTTATATTTATAACTCACATCTGAAACTAACACCCGCGTATACAGGATGGTTGTTGGATGGATGAAATTGAATGGATATGTCGACAACGACACCACCAACGAAGTAGAACTAAATCAATTATTGTATCTGTCGGATATCAAAATTTGTAAGATGATATTGACTTGCGGATACAAATCAAAAAGTATCTTTTTTTTTAACTTGATGTACATATATCTTGTCATTATTAGTGTGTTGTGTATACTTCATCGTCAACTCTAAATATTGATGGAAAAGTGTCAATTTATTGTTTGTTTATATTAAAACACCCGGGTGGTATCATAGCATGAAAGATTACAACTTTGAGTACGAGTATCTTGTATCTAAAAATAAAACATCTTTGATGAATTTAATTTCTTTTTTTGCAAGATGTGTACTTATTTCTATTAGCTGAGATATCGATTTTTTGAAATGAAGAACAAAAAAAAATAAACAATCATACTGCGAGGATGTGGAGAAACAGTCAAGTGAAGGGATACTCTTTTCTGGCACTGTTAAAATTTGTTAAACTCTTTAAACAAAAATGTATACGAGTATCATGAATTTTTTTTGGAAACAATCAGTTTCACTGATGTCGCAGAGATATGTATGAGGTTCCCCGTTTATTTGTTTGGTAAATTTGATAAGTATAACAAACAATCTGTGTTTCGCTGTTTCTTACAGTTTTTTTTATTGTTTCCTTAGATGATTTGAATTTGTAAGTTTCTTTCTTCTATCTACTACAACCTCTTTGGGCATAAAGATATGTTGAATATTTTATTTCATCTTGGTAAACGGATATTAGGGGTATCTATATTCTTTTTGTTGTTTTCTTTGAATTTATTTGTGAAAATATGTGAATATGATAACAAGGAACAAACGCTCAGATTGTTTGTTATCTCTGAAATTCTTAAGAATCAACATAAATCAACATAATATTTTTTTTTCGTTTGTGCAAAATTGTTAGCTGATATAGAATATAATATTATGCATTATATTGAGAATATACTATATGTTGGTACAGATATATGTATACTTATTTTCATGTGAATATCCATCTTGCAATTTGACTTTGATTCAATTTCAATTCCCGATGTGTTCTACGTATGTAGGTATCTAATATTTATTTAGCTCTTAATGGAAACGTGTTGTATTTCCATCCAGGTAAAAGGAAAATAAATACTGATTGAATATTGTTTCTTTCGAATTGAGCTGAAAATTTAAATGCAAATTGCTTATGTGCCTATAGCTATTTATTATTTAAATTTTGGAGAAAAAAAAATTATGGGGATTTGAAATTCAAATCAGTGCATACCTACTTATGTAAATGATGTTTAATAACCTGATAAGACTTTCCAGAGATTTTATTTTTGAGAAATAAAATTTAAAAAAAAGTAACTTAAATATTTTGTGTAGGTAATGTGAAAAGCTTCAGTTTTTGTAGCGTTTTTTGCAGAGTTTATGTTCGGAAGTTATTATTATTAGAAAATTTATAAAAAGTTACATATAAACTTTATATTATGGACATAAAATACAAGAAAAAAAAGAAGATTTCGATATTGTTTTCATCCAAGAACCAGGTCATGTTAAAATAATGGGGAAAATCTTATTGGCCAAAAAATTTAATTTAATTTTTTGTTTATTAATTTATTAGTTTGGCATTTAGTTTTCCAACTTATTGTTCTTTTTTTGCTGAGTATTGAAAAGAGGACCTTCCAATTCCCGTAAAAAAGTCGAGCGTTCAACCTTTTTGCCATCTTGCAATAAGAAATCCTAAGGAAACTTTTCGAAACAATAAGTTTTTCATAATTTTGATTTACAATTTAAGTGGTATTCTTCTCAAAATAATACAAACATTTTATTAAATTTCAATAAGTTTTTTCTTCATTATATCAACGTTATTTTTTTTTATAGAAATATTTGTTTTGTTACTTTTAAAAATATATAAAATAAATTGAAGTAATTCAATATGGGAATTTTATGATTATATTCTGTTTTGAAAAAAATTATTTTTTTTCCATTGCACTCTTTCGTAGGATCTATTTCATAAAAAATTGCGTCTTATCAAACCGTTTCTTTGAAAATCGAAAATCAACAATCGGGTTCTATGACAAATACCGTTAGTATCATAGTTTTGATGTTACTTTTTTGAAAAGTAATTTTTGACTTAATAATTTTACTTAGGTACTAACAATCCAACTGAAAAACGTTCATAAAAATCGTTAGAGATTAATAATGTTTTGCCTTAACGGTTATTTGCGTATCGTTATTTACTGAGTTCAAAAGAGTTCAATTTCTCCTCCAAGGAATCCCCTTAAAAACGTCCAAAATTTGAAGAAATAGCTTCAGTAGTTTATGCTGGAAGTCGAGGTAAGGACAGACAGACAGATAAAATTGCCCACTTTTTTCGACCTCTTTGTCATAGTAACGTCAAGCTTGATCAAAATCTCGAGTTTAAATTCAACGAATCCAAAACTTGCCCTATTTTTTTTGGGCGCTTGTCGAGGAATTTCTGAGCCCAAAATATTTTTGTTTCCGATTTAAAAAAAAAGAAAAATATGTAGGTTCATAGCATTGTTTGTTTCTTTTTTTGAAAATGAAAAATATCAGTACTTAAAATTTTCACGCTTCACAATATTCCTTTAACTTTTGCCAATAATAAAAACGCTTCGTCTGAATTTTTTTAAATTCATTTTCAGTTTTTTGAAAATTCGAAAAAATATTTTCTTTAGAATTTGATTTTTTTTTTACGTGCTCAAAGTTGCAAATATGCAACTTCATACTTGCGACCACTGGGTACTAACTATAAGGCAAGTTTTGGATTCGAGCAAAAAATCGAACTCGAGATATTAATCAGACCTAACTTTACGATGATAGAGAACGCGAAAATGTGGGTCCCGCAATTCTGTCGTCTGTCTTTCTGTACCTCAACCTACATCCTAAACTACCGAAGCGATTTTCTACAAACCTTTTGGTTATATTGCCTATAATGGGAAATTGATTTTTTTAGCTCCAAAAATAACGGTAGGTACCTGTCATAGTACAGTTTAGACAAAACATTTTTATCTCAAAAACGTCCATAACGATTTTGACGAAATTTTTAAATCGGGTTCGTCAAGTAACCTTAATAATTTAGTCAAAAAATATATTTTAATATATGTTATTAACGGTACTTGCCATAGAACTGGATTTTTGGTTTTTGATTTTCTTGTAAACGGATTTCGATGAAAATTTTTCTAAAGGAGATCCTATATAATCTTAATAATATTGCATATCAAAATTCTGAAAAAAATTGAAAACTCAATATTTTGAAAACTAATATGTAATAATTTTTTTTAATTTGGTTTTAAGTGTATGTTATCAAATACTAAAAATGTGCACACCAACTTTTTTTTATAAAAATACTTAAAAAATACTTAAAATTATTTTTTGAAAAAAGAGCTTTAAAGATTTTTGAAATTTTTTTTCTTTAGTTTTAAGATTAAACTTCTTTTTTTTTGCTTATTTCATCAATTCAAATAATGAATTTCAGGTTTTTTTCATATTTTTACTTGTGACTAGAATCGATGGTATGAAAAATAAAAGAAAGACCTAAATGGTTGTTGCTGTGCTAACAAAAATGTTTTTAATCCACTACAACAACCGATTGATATTCTTTGTTAGATATTTTGATATCTAAATAATGATTCGATAAAATTACGGCTTTCGTAAATCCCATGAAAGTTTACCAAAAAAAAAAATCCCTTTCCATAGAAGGCTTAAATTACAAAATTATAGATCATTGTGACAATGGCATCATGCTCTGTGATATAATCAGCTTCCAATTTTAAGACTGCACGACATATTGATGACAAAGAAATACTTATACCTTCATATAGTTTCAAACATAAATATCATTTATGTATGTAGTGTAGATGCAAAGAAATTTTTGTCCCTGATTTTCTTGATTTGCTGTTGTGGTTGGTTCCTGAATCAACATAATTTTTGGAAAAAAAAAAGCAAACTGAATAAAGGAACACAAAAGATTGTTGTTGTTTTGATGATAAGATGTTAATAAGGGTTTTCTGGTTCATTTGGTTGAAATTTGAAAATATATTTGCATAATTCTAACATATTTTGTTCATCTACATTTTTGGTTTTGTTGTGTGAATTTGTACGGTAAAGGGTTTTTTTTCTTGAGAAAAAAAAGTATTGACTGTACAAAATATAGGTATAATGTATAAAATGCTTTAAGAAATTTAAAATTTTATGAAAAATTTAATATGGGGTAAACAATTTTTTGTTGTTGTTATTTTTTTTAGTAATTCGAGATGAGGGGAATATATGTACATATATACATATGTATATATTGAAAACATTGACGGATTAATGGGACAAATATATTTTCGTACTCGTACAGTTGCCAGAGTCCTCAAAGATATCGACATTGACAAATCCGCTGGTCCAGATAGTATTTCACCCATTGTTTTAAAGAGGTGTTCTTCCACGCTGGCAAAGCCACTGCGTAAGCTTTTTCATCTCTCCTATTCTACTGGTCTCTTCCCGAGTGGATGGAAAACTGCATTTGTCCAGCTTGTCCCTAAAAAAGGCGAATCTTCTGCACCCTCTAACTATCATCCAATTGCTCTTACGTCCATTCTTTCCAAGGTCATGGAAACGCTGATTAACCATCAGCTTAAGAAATATCTCGAAGACCGAAAGCTTATTAATGACCGGCAGTACGGCTTTCGCAGCAATAGGTCCACTGGTGATCTGATGGTATATCTCACCGAACAGTGGAACAAATCTTTACATCGTTTTGGAGAAAGTAAGATTATTGCACTTGATATTTCTAAAGCGTTTGATAGAGTTTGGCATCAAGCTCTCTTATCGAAAATGCGTGCATTTGGAATCGATGAATCTCTTTTTCGTTGGATTAGAAATTACCTTTCGGACCGCTCAATACAAGTTGTATTGGATGGTTTCAAGTCTGTTATCCATAAAATAAACGCTGGTGTGCCCCAGGGCTCCGTTTTGTCTCCGACTATCTTCCTTATTTTCATAAATGATCTTTTATCTGAAACTGCTAATCCTTTAAATTGTTTTGCTGACGATAGTACTCTCAGCTTTTCATATTCGTTCTCAGATTCCCATGCCTGTTCTTCGGATGTAGAACTAGAACGGCAGCGTATGATAAGCTCATTAAATTCTGATCTTGAAAGCATTGTCCAATGGGGAATCAAAAACCGCGTAGAATTTAATGCCTCCAAAACTCAATGCTGCTTACTGTCGTTAAAGCGAAACCCACTTCCTATGCCGCTATCCATGAGTGGCACTTGCATTGAGGAAACTGAACACCTTTCAGTTCTCGGTATGTGTATCACAGACCATCTTCTTTGGAATGATCACATATTCGATGTCGCCAAAAACGCTGCTAAGTGTTTAGGGTTTTTCTTCGTCGATGTAAGAAATTTTTCTCCCCTTCTGATCTGGCTATTATCTATAAAGCCTTCATTCGCCCAAAGCTTGAGTACAACTCGCATATCTGGGCGGGTGCTCCAATCACACATCTCAATCTTTTGGACAGAATTCAAAATAGAGCGATGAAATTGATTGGTAAAAGAAATATAACAGAAACATTCCCTTCCCTGGAACATCGTCGTAACGTTTCTTGTCTTTTTTTTTACCGCTACTTCCGAAAGCATTGTTCTAGCGAAATAGCCAGTTGCATTCCTCCCCATCAGTTCACCCTCGAGCCCAACTTCGGACGCACTGTTAAGTACAGTACTTTCTTTAGCTGCACCACTCGAATGTGGAATGCTTTACCCCGATCGATTTTTCCTACCCATTTCGATACTCAGACATTCAAAACCAATGTGCATCGGTATCTCCTTTTAACTCCTATCCCATTTCCCTAAACGCTCGTACTGTGTTAAATCATTTTAAGGGTAGTCATATCCCCTTGAGTGCCATATCGAGATTTTGCAGTTTTAAACGCTGAATACAAAATTAATCAACTTCTTTTAAATTAAGAAAATTTTATTTACTTCTTTAAAACTAAATTTTAATTAATTAATTAATCCAAAGTAATTTTACGTACAACTGAAAAACATTGATTTTTTCACATTTTTCCAAGCTGAAAAATTGCGGCCGAAAAAAAAGTTTTGTTAAGAAAAAAGTTTCCTCAAAAAAAAAAAAATGGTTGAAAACAATGTCGAAGAAGAAACTGTCAAAAAATTTGTTGAAAAAATTTTATTTCTCAAAAGAAAATTTGATCAAAAAAAAACAAATAATCAAAAGTATTGCTTTCCCAATAAGGAAAGCCTTGTTGCTGAACAAGATTTTTCATTCATGAAAACCATTTTCAAAAACTCGATTATTTTATAAATTTAATAATTTTTTTTTTGAATAACACCTTGATCAGAAATTTTGATTTGGGAAGAGATAAAATCAAACATATCACACACAAAATATTTTTCTAAATTTTTAAATAAATTTTTACATTCAATTTGACAACTCAAACCTCCTTTGAAGATGCGTTTTTTCCTACAGTAATTTCCTAACAAAAACAACATCCCCAATTCAAAGAAAAAAAAAACCCACATCGCACTTTAGTTCCCCCGGAACATCTCTCAACAACCAACCAGAAGCTGTCAACAACATTGATGTTGAAAGTAATAATTTCAAAATGATTGAAAACAAAATTGTTGTAAAAAAAAAATGTCAACTCCTCGTTTCTATAATTGTTTTTCATGCTTCTTGATAATTTTTGGAAACCAAAACACCACTGCTTACTGGCCGGCTCCATTTCCCATCTCTTTTCGGTGCAATTCTATATATTCCCCGAAAGTCTCATTAAAGTTAATTTATCATCCAAAGCTCAAGAGTACACAAATAATATTATTTTATTTTGTAAAATTCCATGCTTTCTTTCGCCCTCCTAAACAAAAAAAAAACCAAATCTCCTCCCTTCGCCACCCACAATTTGGACTAACACATTTTTGTTATGAGGATTGCCAGTGCCTTAGCCCAGTTTATTATAAAGAACAAAAGAAAAACAACAAATTAATCATTTTGACTGTGAGCTCTGTGTGCACCACTGCGTCTTTCAAAAGATGACCCAATTTATTTATTTCAAATAGACGTCACTTGAGAGCTTTGAGACACCATGAGAGATGATAAAAAATCATTTTTACTGTTGGTGGAATAGCGAAAGTGATGGAAATCTGTTTGCTATGAGAAAAATCCCATCACCATCTCTGTATGTCTTCCCAATGGAATACAATGGCAATCATATTTTTTGGGCGTCTAAATAGCGCATTTTTATACGCTTAAGACATATGGCAATGATGAATAATTGAGAAAGAAAGAAAGAGTGTGAATGTGGAAGAAGAAGTTATAAGAAAACTTGAGCAGTCGCTCATTAAGCTTCTTCTCACTTTTCCTTATTAAAATGTTGAATATAATTGAAAAGACAGAAAGTCTAAAAAGTCTTGATGAATCTTGTGCCTTGGTGTTGATGATGATCTATGAAGGCCGGTCGGCGGCACGGCGCGGCGCGGCGCCTTGGTGCCGTTAGACGTTCTTAGAGTGACAGATTGTTTGCATAATTTGTAAGAAATCAGATGATGGTGACTCTCGCAGAGTTGTATTCTAATTGGAAAATCGTCTGTTGAATGTGTGATTATGAAAGAATTCGGAATTTATTTTTTTAGCAGCCATTTATGTTTTTGTTGGAAAAAGAAATTCATTCTTTCGTTTTTATTTTTTTTTCACATTTTATTTAAACGTTGTGAAATTAATTTCAAAAATAATGGAATCATTTATCTTCAATTAAATTCTTTATTTTTGGGTAAAGGTATTTCAGTTTGACACAATTCAGTTGAAAACAAAACAAACACAAACAGAATTTTCAATTCAATTTAATTCAAATCAGTTTTAGTTCAATTCAATTTTAATTCAGTTCAATTTTTTTAGTTTGGAAAAGAAGAATTTTTAAAAGTTATACTTTAATGTTTATACTACAAAATTCTCATATTGAATTTAAAAATTGTTTTGAACTATTTTTCAACCCACAAGATCGGTTCAAGCAACATTCTGAATTTTGCAAAATATAATTCGTCTTATACTCGATCACATCTTGAGCACAAAAAGTTCAATTTGATTTTGATAATTAATAACGCGTTAAATTCACCATAAATAAAAAAAACCTAAAATTTAAGATCAAAAACATTTTTCAAAAAGCATCTTAAAATTTTTGAAAAAAGAAATTAAATTTTTAACTAAACTTTTCAACTGGTCAATTTAGATAGGTTTTGATTCTTATATTTAAGTTTTGGTTTCAGAAATTTGTTAAGTGTAGGTATAGATTATTCAGGTCTAAATTTTCAAAAAAAAAAAATTTATAATAAAACAAAAATAGTTTTTTGATATGTTTTAATTTTCGAAAAATAAACATTTTTTAAAGTCAATAAATTATAGTAAATGTTTCCTTTTAAATATACTTTAGAACTTTCAAATTTATAAAGTGTAACGATCATTTTGACCTAATTTAAAACAAAAAATAATTTTGAAAAACTATCTTTTAAAATTTTTTAATTTATTTTTAGTTAAATAACTGTTTTTAAATTTTTATAATTTTCAACAATCTTTTCGTTAAAAGTGTTTTTTTTTCTACTTGACTCATATATTTATTTCAAAAATTCTGATACCTCTTTGAGCAGACAACGTAAAATTGTCTAAAATTCTAGAAGCTTTAAAACTCGAAAAATATGCAATCATTTGTTTTACAACAATTTCTCATGGTATTTGTTTATAAAATTTTCATTTCTTTTAATTCAAATTGATTATTCAAAGTTTTGAGACATCCATTAACCTGTAGTCCACCAACCATATAGTGTTCGAAAATTCTGAAAATATAATTCGATAGAAAATCGTATGTTTTTGTTGAGACATTTTTTTTTAAACTGTCTAAAAATTTCGAAACATATGCATGTCCCAAAACTTTGAATAAATAATTAAAAAATTGAAAAATTATCACCATCAAAATTTTATTTAGAAAACGTACACAAATCGTTCCATACTTTTCGGAATGTGTACACTCTCAAAAAAATGTGTGTACCAAAAAAAAACTTGGGTGAAACAAATTTTTTTTTTTAAACATAGACAAAAAGTTTTCAATTCGGTTCCAGATTTTGCGAGTGTGATAGATGGTAGGATAGCTCCTCTACATTTTTCTGAAGTGGCCTTAATTCAAAGGCAGCATTTTTTCTTAAAGTTGTACAAATGAGTGCAACTATTAATTTTGCCTAACTCGAAAGTAATTAAAATCTTCATTATTATTTTTTTGACTGACCACTTTTAATAATGTAACAGAACGATATTTTCTTAAATAGATCCGGTACATACCTATGTCCAGTTGCAGTAATTATAGTCATGCTTAATGATCATTGTCATTACCTTTGCTAACCACCATATCGTAAACACCTTACTTCAAAATTCATGACCTAATGCGTGGCTATGGGCTTTTGTTCCCATGGTTTTTAGTCCCATTTTGATTTCCGGGTCTTGCAATGGTGCACACACCTTTTCATTGGTCTTCACTTATCTTTTATATGCCACCATAGTTGTTTATATAAATTGGGGAAGTTCCATTGTAAGGCTTTTAGTATCAATTACTCCATACTTAAACACATCGAACGGATATAATCTTTCCGATGGGAATTCTGAGAATTCCACATTTTTTATAAAATCCATGTGGGCTCCTCTTTGTGTGATATTTTTGTTACAAATTGTAACCCTTAAAGTTGCACAACACACAAGTACCTCTTTTGTATTATAATATTCTTCATTTATTTTTGCAAAACAAACGAAAAAAAAGAACAAACCATGCATTCTTTAGGATGCAGTCCCCTCTTTCGTTTTAGCAATCAAAACGATCACAACAATCGCACCGATCGTCATGGTTTCGATCCTATCGATCTTTTCTTTCAGGCGGCTTTGATGGTTTGAAGTTGGTGTTTCCCTTTTTTTCGAATTTTATAGTCGCCTTTTTTTTAAATTCTGGTTTTTTTTCCAGCGCACTGCCTACATCAAGAAAAGATACATATATGTACGTAAATATTCTACCTTATGTATACCTACTGAAAGCGGATGAGCATTTGCCTGGTTGTAATTATCCCTTCCATTGATTTTCTCTCACCTCCCTTTTCCTATCAAGTGTTCTCCTGAAGCGGCTTTATTCTTAACTTCTTGACAAAAATAAAAACAAAAACGGATTTTGAATCAATTGACATTTTTAATGCATTGGGTTGTCGTTATTATTTTTTTTCTGTGAGGTGGAGTTTATGAGGTGGTGATGGGTTCTTTGGGTTGGAATGTGAAAGGTGTTTGACATTTTTTTTTTTTCTTAAGTACTTTGAAGTTTTGATCGGAGGCCGACGCGATGTACAGTGGGGTATTTAATGAGAAATACTTGGAAAATTAAAAAAAAGAAAATTGAGATAGGTGAATTTTAAATGAATCCCTTTCATTTGTTATATGTAGTTTCGGGAAAAATTAGCTGAGTTGAAACTCACACTTTTTCAAGAAAAAAATATTTAATTTAGTTTTGTCTTGGACAAGACATTATGGAGGTAATTATGTTTGGTCCAGTAAAATTATCTAAACATTGGGCATAAATAAGCTCACCCAAAACAATTCGACTTAGTTTTTCAGCCTCATCCCTTGAGGATTTTTTTTTTTATAATCAGCACGCACAAAAGGGGATTTTATGTACCCTTGATATGTCAGAGACACAATGCTAGCTCTAGCGAAGAGGAAGAGGATTTGAAAGGAGATGTCGGTGAACATTAGTCTTGAATTTCAGTTCATCATAATGAGAGGGAAAGACAGAGCGTGGAAGGGTGGGTATTCCACATTCGCGTAGTACGGCTAAAGAACGAATCCCTGTACTACGACCGAAATTGGGTTCAAGAGTAAAGTGATGAGCATTCCTGAAAACGTTAGAGGAGAGGAATGCAACTGGCTATTTTATTAGAGCACTTTCCGTTAAAGTAACGATAAAAGAGTGAGAGACAGGAAACGTTACGCCGCCGGTGTTCAAGTGACGTAAAAGTATCGATGATGTTCCTGTCTCCGATCATTTTGAAGTCGAATAGCTTAAATTTCATTAGGCTCCGGTTCAAAGGAAATTTAACGTCTTAATAAAAGCAACTCTGCACTGTCTACATCATCGCCGGAAAGTTGGATTTCGGTATATAGCCTTTCTACGTGGTGTTCTGAATAAGAAACTGTGAAAAGTCTTCACTACTAACAATTTCAGACGGGGATAATGGTTCCTAACATAAATTTTTGAAATAATAATTTTTAACGGTTATTTCTATTGAAAAGTATTCTGTAAGAAACACAATTATCTACAAAACAATGTTGACACTTTTATTTTTCAGACTAATTTATGATTGAATTCTCTAATTTTTTTTGTAAACTTTCAAGATTAGATGCAACGAAGAGTGGATTAGTTTTTTTATTTGGTCAACAAATTGTCAAATTCACTACGAATCACAACGAAATGTCATCTTCTATTTGTTAAAATGTATCTAGTTCTAATGTCAGGTATATCCCACTGTAATATGGCATCAGAGAAATGTTTGATGATATCAAAGATACAAAAGTCATTATTATAGGTATATATAGGTGGTTGAAAGGTGAAGTGACATTTATTTTTAAGTATATAATAATATATGGAATTATAGGTATTGTTGATATTTTAATACTACGAATATAAACACAAAAGGCATACACGAATGTTTTAAGGAATTAAATTGAATTAGAAAATTTATATTTCAATGATTTTCAACTATTGAAAAGAGATAATCCGTGATTTGAAAAAAAAAACAGACACAGATTTGATGTATTCAAAATGCTGTTGTGACAATATTTTTTTTTTTTGATTATAAATATAAGCAGCACATTACTGGCATTGGGTCAGCTCGTTGAATTATTGATTGAATGATGGAATGGTTGAACGATGAAATAATTGAATAACTGTTCGATTGAATAAAAGCGATTCAAAAAAATTTTTGGTTGTTTCTTGACGACATTTTGTTTGAATGATTTAAAAAAAAATGTTTTGTTTGATATTTTTTTCCAAAAACATTATTTTCCATTTTTCCCTAATACATTTTAGTTTTTGGAAATTTTTTGTTGCAGTATTTTTTACTAATTATCTTTAAAAAAAATTTAGTTCGTCAAAGTTTATTTAATAGAATTTTTTTATTTGACAGTTTTTCTTAACCTTTTTTTTAACTTTTTTTGCCTTTTATTGCACAATGTAGGTATGTACATTGTTGTTTATTTTTCATTTAGTAAAAATTGCGGTTTTATTGTCTTAAGGCCGTAACAAGTAGAACCCATCAGCTGCCAACGTTATCAATGAAAAAATATTAATCTAGGGTTAGTGCGTTCTCATAAAACTCAAATTCAAAAAACAATTAATAAAAACAAGTTTAATAATGCTTCATAAACTGATTAACTTAAAAGTCCAGCCTCGTTAAAATAAAAATAAAGGTTTTTCTTTAATTTTTGGTTGGTTCTGGTTTTTTTAAATTTCTTAAAACTACACAAAATTTTTGTATACGGTTTTCTGGTTTTTATTTAAAATTAATAACAGCACTGAATTTTGAAATTAAAATTAGTAGGTACTTAATTACATAAATCGACTTTTTTTTCAAAATGTTGACTTTGAAAATTATTTTTTCAAAAACTGTGCCTTAAAATAGATTTATTTAAAACCAAATGGAAAAAGAAGTTTTTGACTTTTCAAAAAGGTATCGCACAATATTGTGGGTGAAGCCGTTGATTTTAAATAATTTTTTTTCTATTTTAAGTAATTTTTTTCGAAAATTGCCCCTCCCGGCTAAACGGGAGGAATAGACCCCTCCTCCCATACGATTTTTTTCTTGTCTCAACCCAACCAACAAGCGCTAGCATTTTGGCACACCGTTCATGAATCACCCTGTATAAGTCAAAAACATAATCGTTTTTTTGATTTATTTTATTCGTTGAATGCCAGCATTTTGTTACTTGTTTGTAACGAATATCGCCACTCATAACTCATAACTCAGTACTCTGTTCCAAGTAGGGAGGGAACTCAGTTTTAGCAACTCGTTGCTCGGTTCTTTCTTCTTTCGACATTTGCTACTCACTATTCGATACTCGGTAATCGGTATTCGACCGAATAAGGATGAAGAGGTAACTAGTTGGCATCCATTAACAAGTAAGAGCTAGTATCAAGTAGCAAGTATTACTAGCGAGTAACGAGTTGGCAACTACGAGTAGATTAGGAAAAAGGTTACGAAAAACGAGTTGATTTTCTCTGCCAAAAAGTGAGCATCCAAACCTTTTCTTCCTCATTATTTAACAGCAAAATTAGGAAATATGGCTGTGGAATGTGAGCTCTTCTTGTAACTTTACTCAGATCAGACATTTCTTATTATCTACAAGTTGTCGAAATTATCGACATCTTTTAAAATTGTTTACGTTTTACCTCAAAAATAAAGTGTACCGAAAACCGAAATCACCTAGAGATCTTGAATTAAAATTTTGTTGCATTTTCTGAGTTGTTTTATAGAAAAACTTTTCAAATATCTTAAAATAGAAGGATTCAAATAGACACGTAGAAAATAACTCAACTAAACGCACAAACAAACAAAAAAACACTAAACTCAATGTCAAGTGTCATATAGACAAAAATATAACAAATTCATAAAGTCGTATTCCCTTCTTCCCAGATAGAAGATAAAAATATAATATACAGAAGCACGACTCCCAAGATCCAAATTCACAATAAATAACTTAAAAACAACATCTTGAAAATGTCTTTTTTTTAAAAAAAAAAAAGATCAACCGTGTCGCTATCGCTACCGTCACAGTTTTGAAGACACATTTCAAAGTCGACAATAAATAAATAAATGCAGTAAAACACACAAAAGTAGCAATAAAAAGAAAACAACAACAACAACCAGAAATATATTCATTTTTTTATTTGTATATCAACTCAAGTATAGAGGTGCCTTTCAATCAATCCGATTTGGAAAATATTTTCCAATTTGAAAAACACTTGATCCCTTGGTGAACTACCATTATATTGCATTGATGTGTGGCCATGGAACGGTGTATGGCATCACGTTGACGTTGGCAGTGACGGTAGCTAGCTGCGAAGTGGCGGCGGCGGTGTTACTATCAATTGGAATTGTTCAAGAGGGAGCACACAACAAACCTGGATTCATCTTTCATCAGCAATGGATTCTAATTTCTTGTGTATCGAATCGAGCATACTCGTACGATGGATGGCATGTGCTGAAATGATTTCAATTCTAAGAAAAAAACAACAAATTTCACTACAAATAGAACGACGAATCATTTTGTCTTTTACCAGATTGCAACATTAAACTTTTAGCTGACGAAGACAGACAGACGTAGACGTTTTGTTGACGTTTTTCGTCATAAGCTAGCGAACTTTTTCCTTAGGTTACCAATTTAAATTTTTTTTTTGTTGATCTAAATTGACTTTATGACTATTATGAACTTATAGATATGCAACGATGGGGAATATGGGACAATTATCAATAGTTAATTGCAGCAATATAGGATTATGAAGCTTTTTATTGGTCGTTTTTGTTTTTGATTTCTATTCCGACATTAAGTTCATTTCGGTCAGTTTGATGGATTATGTAAATTTGATGCTTGATTGCATATCATGAGGTTTCATTTGGACTTCTGTCACAATGTTACTGTTGTAAGCGGTTTAGATACACTCCATTGGATAGATACTTTAGAGATCTTAGCTTTGTAGATCTCTTCCGAAACCGAAAAAAAATATCTGCGCTTTACGAATTTTTGGGGAAACACTATTTGAGAATTTCGGAACATTCCTAAAATCTCCCCAAACCATTAAAATTATATCTTGATGCAGTTTTAACAACACATATGTACCTAAACCATTATCATATAAATTCTCAAACTTGCACAAATCAACTCTGTAATATTTCGACCTTGTGTCTAATTTTTTTAACCATCACTTTTGCAATATCTTTACTTGCTGCAATTTACAGTAATTCTAATAAACATCACAAATGCTAAGATAATAGTCGACAATCATTTCTAAAATGACCACAAATCGTTCATAAATAGGTCCATCATATAAGTCGTTATATCAGTCTTATAGAGGCATATTTATCTAATGGTGGACTTAATTTGCATACAAAAAAAAAACTTGCTCGGCCGCGTAGTGCTATAGTAAATTTTCTTATTGCTGCATTTTTATTATTTTGTTTATGTGATGTGATGGATGGAAGGAAAGTTGTTTAAACAATATCTCTCTTCTCTCTGTGATGATAATGACCGACCATCATCATTATTGTCAGACCACAGGTTTTCATTTCTATAAATATGCCAAGCCAATTATAAATAGATGTTGGCAATTGGAATCTTTGTCACAATTTAATATGGCCCGATTGTCAAAATGGTTTTGGCATTGTTTATGAGTTATGATTTTGATGATGATGATAAAAATAATGATGGAAAATTATGAGACAATGTGTTTTTTTTTAATTATAATTTTTGTGGCTTAAGGTCAATTTGATTGACCAATATTTAATTGAAATTATAAGGTTTTGAGAGAAATCATTTTGGCTAAACATTTTATTGGTAAAGTAACTTTCCATGATGATTTTCTTTTTTAGTAAAATTTGTTATTGAATATAGGTAAAAACAAGAGTAATGTTAATAAATAGAAACACTGATTTGTGGTTGATACATGAAATTATGTGGACAGTTTTGTTTGTGAGTAATAGCTGTACTTGGTATTTAGCGTTTCGTTAAAGACAAATTACAAAGAAATGGGTCAGTAATGTAAGAAAAATTGATGGAAAAACTGTTCTTTTTATTCGAGCCAATTTGTCAAAAACGGTTTATAGAAAAGATACTGGAACGCGTCGTTGTTTCGTACTTCAAAATTCGGTTAATCAATAAGTATATAATTCTTCTTTTTAATATTCTGTGAATCCAAAATTTTATAAATATGAAATAATTTTGAACAAATATATGAGGCCGTGAGAGCAATAGTGGCGTAACCCATAAAATTCACTTTAGAGCTACGAAGTATTTAAGAAATAGGGTTTCTTCATCAAAAAATTATGTGTACATTTTTACTTATTTTTTAATGATTTTATTCCTAGTCTGATAAAACGTCAAATTTTTCAAGTGGAACACCTGTTGACGTTTTTAAATTATTATAAAAAAAGTTATGGATTTTTGGTATAAATTGAAGCAGTTCTATTAAGTCTCTCTTTTTTTAACATTTATTTTAGGTTCCTCAAGCTGGTTGAGTTTTTTAATATCCACGGATTGTCTCTTTTTAAATTTACCTCTTCGAGTTAAACATCAATTTCATTGGAATACTTATGTATAAAATATTGAAAATGTTTTATTTTTTTCGAAATGTAATTACTGAATTTCAAGCCATTCAACCTTGGAATTGGAAATGGACATTTTCCTGTTTGTGACATTTTCTTCCAGAGATTTTGAGGAAAAAAAAATCAGATGAAGTCATTTTCAAAATTTCAAATGAGTTTCTCTTTTTGGCCGAGGAAATGACATTTACCCAATCATTTGGGACGATGATATCTTTATAAAAATTTTTATTCTTCTCTATTAAACCAAAATCTTGGTCAGATGACAAATAGGAATGGCCACTAACTAAAAATTTATGGTGCATTTCTTTAACCACAAAATCGGGATGGGATACCAAAAATTGGCACAACAGTGAACGTATTATATTTCTATTTTGGCCCCACATTGGACAGAATACATAATTTTTTTAGAACATCCTATGTACGTTTTTTAAATAATGCATAAAACAAGACCCAATTTCTTGAGGTCCCCTTGACGCTATAAACTCATTCCAAACATACATGTGAACTTTTTCACTGCCCATATTATGTATACCAAAGCAAATGGTCTCAATCTGTACCAAAGCAAACAGTTTCTAAGAGAAGTATGAAGGTTACGCCACTATTGCACTCAAACTATTATCAAATTATAAAATGCAATAACACCTTTTTGAGTGCCATCTGGTTTTGAGTGTAGATAGCTGCATAAAACTATTTTTATATTAAAATAGATATATTAAGGGACCCATTTTCATGAAAAACTCATTTTTGACAAAAAGTGGGTTACGCCACTATTGCACTGACGGCCTCATATAGTTTCCACTATACAACACTTTTAGAATAACGAAATTTAAAATTTTTTTTTCTTTTTTTTTACAAATTATAGATTTACAGAATTTTGTAATCTGAATTTTGGCACATAAAAAAATTATTGGAGCAGTTTTATTTTTAATATTGTTATTGAAGGTACAACATAAATTTGAATAACTCAAAAAAATTTTTTAAACAAAAAGCAAATTTTTAGCTGGTGCCACTTTCTAAAAATCAATCATTAAATAAAGAAAAATGATTCTTAATTGTATAATTTTTTACAAAAATACAGCTCTTGAAAAACAATAAAATAATCGAAAAAAAACTTGTTGCATTTGTTGCATTTGTTTTTGGACTAGTGTACTTTTCCTATCCCTCTTTTAGATATGTAGTTCCAGATAAAATTTAATAAAAAATCGCCCAATTATTTCAACGTAAAAAAACAAATATTTTCCTGAAATTACAAAACGAAAATATTAACCAAATATTAATGTTTTTTTTGTTTCAATTTGGGCGTTTGTTCCTTAATTTTGGAAGCTTTATATATATACCAGCTATTTTTTTGCAAAAACTTGGCAAAACTTGATTTACAGTTAACATCGTATAAAAAAAGAGTTAAATGTTGGTTTCTGAATACATATTTTAAAAATTTAATAAGACACATATTCCTAAAAAAATTTTAAATTCCCTATTTTCTGTGACTCAGAACTTTCAAAACTTCCAAAACCCCATAAATAATTGCCAATATTAAACTAATTTACAAATTTTTTAAAATCTAGCAATGAAAATTTGGGTTTTTTTTTAATTTTGAAAATCTGCTAAGGATAATCGCACATAAATCGCAGGATCACCATTCAGATTTTTTAATATTAGACACATTTGTAAGAACTTTGAAAAAATTTAATACTTGTATTAAAAATATGAACTTTTGAATATTTTGAAAAAATATGATAAGATAATTGTACAAAAATCGTGTGATTTTTTATCATATTTTTTTTTTCGAGAAAATTGGAATAAGAAAAAATCCATATGGGTAAAAAGTAGCCCAGTAATACAGCTAAAATACATTTATATACGTTCAAAGCTTGAGTATAACTCCTATCTCTGGGCTGGTGCTCCTGGAACTTACCCAAGCCTCTTGGACAGTATACAAAGACGAGCCTTCATAATGATCGGAGACAGGAACATCATCGATACTTTTACGTCACTTGAACACCGGCGCGGCGTAACGTTTCCTGTCTCTCACTCTTTTATCGTTACTTTAATGGTAAGTGCTCTAATGAAATAGCCAGTTGCATTCCTCCCATTAAACGTTTCAACCGTAACACTCGTGCTTCTAGGAATGCTCATCAGTTAGTTTACTCTTGAACCCAACTTCGCTCGAACTGTGAAGTACAGGGATTCGTTCTTTAGCCGTACTACACGAGTGTAGAATAACCTTCCATGCCCTTTGTTTCCTTTCCTTCTTATTGTGATATACTGAAATTCAAGACTAATGTTCATCGACATCTCCTTTCAAATCCTCTCCTACTTACCTAAAGCTCGCAGCTCGCACTGTGTCTCTGACATAAAAAGGGTACATAAAATCCCTTTAGTGAGCGCTATTTATAAAAAAAAAAAGAAAAAGCATTCGGAAGGTTATTGAGATAAACTGTAAACGTTTAAGAAAAAGGCGATCCATGCAGTTTTTGGTTGTAGGTAACTGACCAACTTATTGAAATAACAAAATCATAGTTTTTGAAAAAAACGTTTATTGAAAAATACTTTTTTTTTTGGAAATCCAATAACCTACAAAAATTGTTGCTTAATTACCAATTTCCCCTTATAAAGATTTGACCATATTTGGTCACTTATTTATTTTCATTTATTTTCACTCGAGAACCATGGCATAACCTATTACAACATCATCGGCTAGTTGTTATAGCTTCATCGAAAGCGACACAATGTCAAAAAGATTATTGACCAATTACGTGAGAACCATAATATCTATAGAAATAAACAATAGGTACAACATAATATCCCACACTCCTCTCAAGGGAATAATAATTGTTAATTAATATTACGTCAGTGTTGTTTACAATTCTTGTTGATTATTTAATGAAGTTTTGACATAAAACAAATTAATTTAGCGCCACCCAACAACAAAAACGAATGTATCCAAAAATGAAAACAAAAACGTCAATAATAAAACATCATGTTTCGAACGCAGATTGGCTTCTTCATTGATTTTTAGTTTCTTCTTTTTTTTAAACTTGTTCCTTTTTTTCTGTTTCTTTTAAACGATGTTGATCGGAAGCGAACAATTCAATTAGCCATCGTTTTTCCTGATATTGGCTTGGTGTGGTGATGGTAGATGATCAGTTTCAGTGGCGCGACGGACGACCGACGCTTGGTAATTTATTCCATCCCGTGCGTTGTCGGCGTGTCGCCGGCAGTTGGTCGTCGCGTCTCGTCGTCGAGCAAAAACTACTGTGCCGGAGCATCATTTGGAATCTCATAAAACAAGTGCTTCTTGTGTTGTTTGGGGGCATCACCTTCTCTGATCGAGGTCTATACTTAATTTTTCTGAATCTTGTTCGAGGAATTGTGTATTTTCGACAAGTGTTTTATTGGAGCTGATGTCTACGTTGCGTTACTGGGTAAACTGGTTGCGTATATATTTTTCTTAGAATCAATGACTGACCTTAAAAATAAAAAAAAAATAAGTATACCGATATTCAAGTTAGAATTATATTCCTTGGAATCGCATTATGCTTTGAGGTGAGGGTGACTGTGAAAGTGACGGTAATGGTGGAGAATGTTAATTGCATTGAAATAATATTATTGGCGCTATCGGACTTGGCAACAGAGTTGATACAAAAAACAAGATTAGTCATAATATTAGAGTGAATTTTTTGGTTTTGCGGAATGACAAGAATTTATTATTCTTGAAAATTATTATGAAAGAAATGTACTATTGACATCAGTGAGTCAATTGTTATGAACAAGTGCTTTCTGGTTTAGTGTTAAAATATTGGTTGGGTTAGATTAAATTAATAAAATTAAGAAAGAGTTCTAAAGAGTGTTTTTTTTTAGAGTTATAGAATTTCGAAATAGAATAAAGCAAAGATGATTTTTTAAAATTAACTTTATTCGAAAGATAATCTTTTGGCATTATAATTTGAATATAATTTCTACCACGGCTTTGGACGTAATTTAATCTGGCGGTCCAACTTTTAAGCACTTTTTCCAACATTTTGTTTGGCCCTATCGACCTAGACCAGCGACTTCACATATCTCAACAGAAAATATTCCAGCGGGCGTTAAGTCGCACGATCTTGGAGGCCAATTCACGAGTCCGAAACGTTAAGCTATGTGTTTACGAAACGTTTCCTTCAATTGTCCCACGAGTTGTGTGATATGTTGAAACCACAGCTCCTGCACATTTCTCATGACTCTATAGTGTCGCCATTGACTGCAACGTTCTAGTAAGCATCCTTTTTAAAGAAGTACGGACCAATAATTTCACGAGCCCATAAAGCACACCAAACAGTCAATTTTTGAATTAGCAGCTGTCGCCAATTAACAAAGTTTTGACAACTCAAAGTTCTAAACTTCTAAGAAAAAACACCCTTTATATTGTGTTTTTGGAAGTTTGGCTTTTCGAATAGGGTTTCCGGATTTTAAAGTTTTCAGTATTTTGTGTTTTCCGATTTTCATCTAATTGGGGTTTCGAAATGTTTGGCTTTAAGGGTTTTATTTTTAAGAGTTTTTGGAATTCTAATTTTCTATCTCATCTCATTGAAATATATTCTTTTTAAAATAATGATGGGTTCTAAGGAAACTTTTCTATTTTTCACAATTAAATTCGGCGATTTCAATTCTATTTCAATTGTGTCCTCTTTGCACAAGTATTTTTGAAAAAAAAAAGTTCCCTTTCAAATAGCACCCTCACATCAATATTTAGATATTTTACCTTTAAAAATATGTGCGGCGCCATCGTTAAAAAAGAACTGTAATTAACTCGTCCAATAGTTTTCATGGTTTATATACCTAACCTACGTGACTTCAGTTTCAATAAATTGCCAACACTTGACTTCATCTATTGCCAGAAAGTGAACACAAAAAACAGAAACTCAAACAATCACAAAACAAAATTAAAAAAAAAAAGAAAATCAAAACAAAACATTCGAATTTTGCTTACGAACAAATTTTTAAATTTGTGATCTTCTTTTCATTGGAAATCCTTTTAAAATCAATAAATATCTATACAAAAAAAATATGTCCGTCGATTCAATTTTAATGACTAGACCAAAAAACAACAAATATTTATAGCTGCTGGATAGAAAAAAGGTTAGTTAGGTAGTAAAAACAAACATGGACAGAAACCTATAATAAAATATGGGATTTTTGTTTGGACAATAAAAATGAAAATGAAAAAAAAAGTTGAGAGGTATGGTGGTGGCGGCCATCAGAATTGAAGTATAGAAAAAAATACATATTGGATTATAATATTTATTTTTTTGTTTCTGGCTAATCCTTTGGAATCTGGTTGGATTTAAAAACCTGGTCTATCGGAATTGGTTTGCAATACATACTTTTTTTTTCAATAATTGAGAGGTTTTAATTTTAATTCAAATATTCCAGTCGATTCGGTTTTGACATAAAATAAAATAAAATAAAATAAAATAAAATAAAATAAAATAAAATAAAATAAAATAAAATAAAATAAAATAAAATAAAATAAAATAAAATAAAATAAAATAAAATAAAATAAAATAAAATAAAATAAAATAAAATAAAATAAAATAAAATAAAATAAAATAAAATAAAATAAAATAAAATAAAATAAAATAAAATAAAATAAAATAAAATAAAATAAAATAAAATAAAATAAAATAAAATAAAATAAAATAAAATAAAATAAAATAAAATAAAATAAAATAAAATAAAATAAAATAAAATAAAATAAAATAAAAAAAATAAAATAAAATAAAATAAAATAAAATATAATAAAATTAAATAAAATACAGTAAAAAATACAAAAATAAAAAAATAAATAATATATAATAAAAGTTTAAACGAAACGAAACGAATTAAAGTCAACAGTTAGTTATTTGTTGACTTTAATTTTGCTTTTCATTTTTAATAGTCATCATGTAAAGTGAGTTTAAATTTTAATACAAACCCTTTTTTCGCTTTTTCAGGGGGGTTGTTTTTTACAAATTTGTTTTTGATTTCATTTCAAACAACAAACAAAATTAAAGTTCTTTTTTTTGTTTTTCATTCTGATCTCACATAAATAATCCTTTTGCATTCATAATAAATTCAAACAAAATGTGTAAACATTTTTCGTTCAATTAATTTTGTGTGCTTAAGCATAAATCCCAGTCAATTTAATAAAAATAACCTTTATAATGATATATTTATTTAAATTATTGGTCTTTGTATGTTTATTTATAGAAACATAAATAAAACCAACCAAAAATAAAATGAATTCCTAAAATACAAATTAAATTTACATCATATAAAAGCTATATATCTATTTTATGTTTCAATTTTTTATTTTTATTTTTTAACTACCTATACCTCCATAAATTTTAAAACCAAAAAAAAAAAAAACATCAAATTGAATTAGCATTCAATCTTCTTATAGCAAAACCGTCAAACCGCTTGTAATATATTCACATTTTAAATTCAAATCCTAGGTATATCGAGAGGTGTACAAAAAGGAATAATTTATTTATACTTAGGTATTTTTGGTGGTTAAAGTATTTGTAAAGTTCGAACACGAAATTTATTCCTTTTCTGGTGTGTTAGGAATAAATGATAAGTGTGCAAAAAAAATAAAATAAAATAATCATCAAGGAAACAAATATGTATTTGAAAATATGCAGATAAATTTGTTATTTTTATTTTTGAAACAAGCATCAATTTTTTTTTGTTATTAAATTTGAATAAGGAGAACGCTAAAAATAAGGAATATACAAATTAAATATTTTAGTACATATTCGGAAGTGTTTTTGAAATTAAAGGGGTACTACCTAGTGCCCGAATTTTTTACGAATTCAAGAAATGCTATAAATTCTTAGCCAGGATTCTTGTTTTGTTTTGCTTAAAATGTATGCTTTCAATCTTCAATATTGAAATAAAATCTTAAATAATGCAAGAAAATCGCGTGAATTCAAAAAAATCTATTAATTTTTATAAATTTTATGTGAATTTATTAAATCAAATTTAATGAAAAAAATTTAAGTACCTACAAACATTTAAGATACATGTCATGTGAATTTTCAAACACTAAAATGAATTTCAAAAATAAAAATTAGCTTTGAAAATCTTAGGTACATGAATTGTTAAAAAATTACAAGTAGTTTTATAAAATTCACGTGAATTTGTGAGCTTTGTAAAAAATAAATAATAGGTAATTTTAAAAACTTCGAAATTTCATGAAATTTTTCAAAACTTTTTATAATCAGAAAAATTAAATTAAATTAAAATTTAGGTAATTATTTTTAACTTCACGTAAATCTTATATTTTTTCAATTGAAAAATTATTGAAATTTTTTTTAAAGAAAAAATTAAAAATGCACGTTAATTTTTTTAAAATTGCAAAATTTACGTTAAAAGTGATTTTTACTAAAATGAATTCAAAGAATTTCATATAAATTTGCAGAAATTTAAACCATTTACAAATCGTTATCAATTTGACATAGCCTTATAAAGTTTTGTGAAAATTCATTTTTTTTAATAACTTCAGTCGTAAACTGCGACATGGCATCACTTTGATTAACGATTTGCATTCATGTGCAGGACCGAAACCTCCAATCATTCTTCTGCTTATGTTTATATTCAGCAGACCTACAAAACCTTGCAACTTTTATCTTAGCCAAAATTATAAACAAATATGTCTCAGGGTCAGTTTGCAATATTACATATTGATGATTTAGAAAAAGTTTCATAACCATGTCAATGACTCAGGCAGAAATCAGAAGTCCATTATAAATTTTCGATCAAATAATATTCAAACTTCATTGCGTGACTTTACTTATTTGTTGGTAATGACACTGAATTAAATAAATGTTTTTTTTTTTTGCTCATATTGTTCATCATGTTCATCCATGCATGGCGTTTGATGTATCATCATCAGCGCCAGCGTACAAAATCATCCATCTAATTACTGAACAATTTTGCTTTTATTGTTTTTTTTTATAAGTTGGTAATACATATACGTAAAACGTATAGAAACTTTTTTATGTTCTGCATTAAGAAAAATTAAATAACGGTAGATGTCATCAGTCGCAATATGACGCAATTATCTGACATATTTGATCTATGTACATTGTACGTATAAACTTTTATTGTGTTCATGTATCTCAGCATTTGGAGGTGAATGTGTAGCTTTAATCCTGGTGTTTTTAAAAACTCCTATTGGGATAACTTAACCAACTAAAGACGTTTTTCGTTAAAATTTTTGATAACATCTATACTTAGTCTTTTGTAGGAAAAATAATAAAACAACACTTAGCATTTACTGTTAATAATTTTTTTTTCATAACTTTTACCATTTTGATCAAGCTCTCATTTCAAATTCAATCAATTTCAAGTAAAAATAAAATGCACGACTGGGTCGCACGTACTTGCGACTTTGTGCGATCACATTGTTCTTAAGTCCTTTATTTCATGGCACGAAATAAACGACACGAAAAAAAGGTGGTGCAAAATTTTATCAAAATACCCGGAACGTTTTCGAAAAATTTGATCTTTTTGAGAACGGGTTTTTCTAAACATTTGTATGGGAGGTACGGTTATCTCTTAATTTCAATTTTGTATGTTTTTATAATAGACTCAACTGTTTTTTATTTCAAAGTTGTGCCGTTTTCGAGTAATTTGAAATTTTTCAAAACGGATTTTTAAGAACTCCCACAGAAAAAATCGACTCTGTGGGAGGTAATGGTACCTTCCTAAAAAGTGAGCCAATATCTATTTAAATTTATTATTTTTTTTTTCAAAAAATCCCACAAAAATACATATATTGCAGGTACCGTTATTTTTGGTGTATAAAAAAAAATATGTGAAAATACGGCCCAAAAAATACTATGCACCAAGTTTCAAGAATATCCATCCTATCGTTTAAGCTGTAAATCGACGGACATACTGAATTGTAAGACCCACTTTTTTAACACGCTTTTATTAGTTTCACCTGTATGTTTGTTTGTTTGTTTGTATGTATGTAACTGACTCGTTGGGGCTCAATTTTGCCCCACTTTAAGGGATCAGATTTACTTCAAATGTTGTAGACTTATCAACGACCACCGGCAATACAATATTTTGATAAGCTTATCTCATTATCCTGATTAGGATTGTCAGGATTAGTGATTTTAAGCATTAGATGAAATGGTTCGATTACGAAATAATTCATAAGACTTGTTTGCAAATAAAGTTATATCACTATGTCTCGCTGTTTATGTTGGCAACATAAAAATACTTGAATAAGTTTTCTATCGAGATGCAACTGTTAACACATCTGTACATATTAAAGACGGTTTTATAGTAAATCGAACTATAAAGTGAAAAATAAAATGTAGTTTAAAAAAACTAAAAAAACACGCTTTAATAGCAAATCGAACTAAAAATCAGAAAATAAATTTTAATTTATATTTTATTCAACGGTTATAAGAAGTATACGAACTCATCAATATGTTTCAATAATTTTCAAAAATTCTAAAATAAAAATAAAGTCATGAAAAGAAAATTAATTTCATTGTAAAAAAGCGTGGGGTGCTTGATATCGATTGTTGTAAATATATGATTAGTAGTTATTTGTAAACATAGAGTTAGTATAGGAATATGATATAAAAAACACCCCACTCTTTTTTACTATGAAATTAATTTTCTTTTCATGACTTTATTTTTATTTTAGAATTTTTGAAAATTATTGAAACATATTGATGAGTTCGTATACTTCTTATAACCGTTGAATAAAATATAAATTAAAATTTATTTTCTGATTTTTAGTTCGATTTGCTATTAAAGCGTGTTTTTTTAGTTTTTTTAAACTACATTTTATTTGACTTTCCTATTAAAGTAATGTCAAGTTTGATAAAAATCTCGAATTCGATTTTTTTTCCACGAATCCAAAACTTGCCCTATAGTACCTACCTACAGTCGCAAGTAAAAAAAAATCGCTTTCTGAAAATGCATCAATCTTGTCGGCATGCAATCGACAACAACAACAATGCTAGGTTCATATATCCATCAACACCTAAACCTAATAATTATCATCTAAACACAACTTGTTTATAAATTGAAAAAAAAAAAATGATACAACAAACAAAACGAAGACCAACTCGTTCCATGATAATTATACTCCCAAACAATATTCCATCCGACGACACACGATGATGGTTATGCTCCAAATACCATGGAAGATATATTAAAGAAAATAAACAAACAAAAAAAAAGAAGAATTGCTTCCATATTTTTCAACTCAAAAGATACCCTTTTAGAGCCTGCGGTCTTTCATAAGATACTTAAGATCACAAGAGCCAAACGCCATTCCAAAAGAATTCTAGACACTCTCTTGAAGATGAAGAATATTTGCTGTGATGTGAGTGTCGTGGAAAAGAATTCGAAGAAAGGTATTCTTTTATAATTTTTCTTGTTGTTGTTGTTTTTTTTCCTGGTCTTCAGAACTGAAACAGTATTAAGGTTAGGTAGCAGATATGTCATTTTAAGCCTTTTTTTTGCGAAAAAAAGGGACATAATGTTCAATTAATCTTTCTTTATTTTTTTTTTATTTTTTGCTGAACCTTTGCGATGGCGAAAAGTGAAATAAGAAATAAGAAAAATGATAGATGAACGATGGTGTGGAAATTTATTTTTGTAATAAATTTAAGTTGATGGAGGGTGTATATCCTTGACCTTGACGAAATATAAAATGTGATCTCTTCAGTTTCACCTTAAATAAAATTAATTAATAAAATAGAAATAATAAGCAATTTTACCTTTAAAGAGTAGATTTATAATCATTTTAAATTAAGGTATCTTATCGTAAGGATTATGACAGTTTCAAGGACGATGTTGTTTTGTTTTTAATTACTGTTTCTAAACTTTTGGGTAGATAACCACTTTAATCTAAATGGGTATATTTGCTCATTATGATCATATTACGACCATTTGACATCATAAGTTTTAACCACAGACGGTTTTAGATGAAACAACATTTTTGGCTTGTTTGGTGTTATTGAATTCCATGAGTAATTTTTTGAAGTGTATGTGCCTATGTGTGTAATAAACAGGGTTTTTTAAGTGCCTGTTTAATGGACCAAATTGGTCTTGACCCTACATACGTTTTAAGCTTGATTTACATCACAACTTATATCGTGAACTACTCAACAAGGTTGTATGCAAAATTCGCCAGGCAAAAACACGCATGTATAGCAGACGTTTAAATTTATCTATGAGTGGCAGACAACTGTGGAAAAATTTGCGAGAACTAGGAGTTGGAAAATAAAAAATAGTTCATAATGATGTTGACGTGAATCAACTTAATCATAATTTTACTACACTGCCGTATCCTTCTCTGCCTGATGTGTCTTCGGATGATTCCATAACACTTGACTTAGATGTTTTATTAGATTCTCAGCAACGACTTTTCCAGTTCACACGAGTTGATAGGACCGACGAGACGTAGTCGAGAGTATTACGTCTATTAAATCAAATGCAATTGGGATTGATGGACTTCATCCTGTATTTGTTAAGGCTATTCTTCCGGTTATCCTACCCTGTATCACACACACATTTAACACTATCCTTATGACAAGCGTTTATCCTAGTCAGTGGAAGCTCGCTAAAGTCATCCCAATTCCAAAAAGTCCTAAAGTTAATGAATATAGACCTATTTCAGTTCTCCCATACCTCTCCAAAGTATTTGAAAGGATTATGCAGAACCAGATCAGTGTGCATCTTATATCCCAAAATATACTTTCACCCATGCAATCTGGCTTTCGACCTAAACATAGCTGCATGACTGCCCTTATTAACGTCGCACAGTGGCGCCAATTGACTTTTTTGGTTGTTGTGAATTTTAAGAAAAATATTTACAGGGTGTTTCAGAATCTTCTGCTAAAATACGACTTTCTTCTCATAGGAAATTAACTTAATATTTTACCTCAAAAGTTACCAAAAGCAAATAACTGAAGTAAAAACAGGGTGTCTCAAAGTCAAACAAAGTCACAGTGGTGCATAAAGTAAACAAAAAATAAGTTTTTTAAATATTTCTGCTGGTGTATAAAAAGCCTTTTTTTTAGTATTTTGCTGCACTTTAGAGTGAAAATATACTACTTCAGTGGTACATTTTAAGTCAAGGTATAGAGAAAGTATGTAAAATGCTTTAAAATAATAAAATTTAAGAAAAATTCTTTACAGGGTGTTCCAGAATTTCATATTAAAAAAAAAAAAAATTGTATCCAAAAAGGTTAAGGTTTTTATTTAGTGGCACATCAACATAACAAATTATTTCAATAATATATTTTAATAATAATAGTGAAGAGTAAATAAATTAATAAGTAAGTAAAAATAAATAAAAACAAAAAACTAGATTTCTTGGAAACTTTCGTCGAAGTCCGAGGTAATTTCTAGTAAACTAATCATTTCTGGAGAGTATCGTGCTTTGAGGTCTTTTTCAGTTCTAACATGCCTTAGCGAAGAAATAAGAGGGTCCATTGAGGCTGCAAGCATGTTAAATAGGTCTTCATTCTGCCGCATCCTTGAAACCTTGCAGGTATTTTGGTACCTATATTTTTTTATGCTTTTTATCGAAAAAAATTTCAACTAGATCACTGTAGGAAATTTCCATTTTTTATTTTTTTTTAACTAATTTAATTGTTAAAATACAAATACTCGAAATGTCTATGACTTATCAATTACGCGTTTGCTTTATAACTAATTAATTAAACTATTTTTTTTAATTTATATACATACTTCTTTTGTCATGATAATATGTGTTTTTACCTAAAATTCTTATTGCATTAAATAAAAAGGATAATACAACAGGTACTTGATCTGTCATAAAAATGAATAGTTGTTTACAAATCATGAAAACTACCTGATCATAAAAAAATATTACCTAAGCCATACCCATGTCTTAATCCTTTAAACTAGAGGTAGTCAAAAAATAAATACAATTTTTCATATAAAAATAATTTTTTTATGACCAGTTGCATTTTTAAGCATATAATAAAAAAAAAGCCATTAATGAAAAAAATGACCTTTTTTAATAAAATCTCTCTAAACCGCAAAGGGGCAAAAAGCCGCAGCTGATTTTCTTAGTAAATATTCAGAAATAGTGAAAGATTAAATTTCCGTTGAGTCTTGACCGAAGCCTCTCAAAGCTTTTTTTATAACCCAACTCAAATTCACAAAAATGAGTCAAAAACAGCTTTTCGAAAATCTTCAAAATTTAAAAAAAAAAAAAAAAAAAAAAAAAAATGGATCAGAATTGTAATATAAATAGTCCTTTTTATAAGATCAAATAAAAAAAATATAATTTTTAAGGAAGTTTTTTTAGATTTTAACACCGAAACTCTGAAACTTTTCATAAAACAAAAAATTTTTCTTTGATTTTAAAAATAAGGCAACTTTGACTACCTGTATCATCCGAATCCTTCAACCGATTTTAAAATTTCTTTCGGTTTTTGAAGCTTCCACATATTCCTAATCCATTAAAAAAATTAGTTTTGGTATTTTAGCACACGCGAAAATTGAATTTTGCAAGCACTTTTGCCAAAAGGCGCCACAGTGCGTCGTTGAAGATATCAGACAGGCTCTGGATGAAGATCGTGTTTTTTTTTGGTGCTTATAGTTTTTTCCAAGGCTTTTGACACCATAGATCACATAAATTTGTGCAAAAAGCTCTTGTTGCTACACCAGTTTTCTCCTTCTTCTGTGAAGTTATTGCAATCCTATCTCTGTGATAGAAAACAAGCCGTCTCTGTCGCGAATAACTTATCTGGTTTTCTTCCTACTGCTCGTGGGGTACCTCAAGGCTCAATATTGGGACCTCTTCCCTTCTCTCTTTACATTAATGAGCTACCTCTTCAAATCTCATATTCATCAGTCCAAATGTATGCAGACGATGTCCAGTTATTAAAAAGTTGTCCCCTCGGTCTTATCGAAGATTGTGCAAGCTCTATAAACCTGGATTTGCAAAGCATCTCGTCATGGTCGTTAAGAAATGGGTTGTTTTTAAATCCTCTGAAGTCTAAATGTTTAGTTATCAGCAGAAAGTCTTTAGATCTATCTTATTTTTCTTCTATAGAATTGAATAACTCTCCTATAGAATATGTTCAAACTGCCAAAAATCTCGGGGTAATATTTAATAGGACATTAAATTGGGATACACATATAAAAGCGGCAATTGGGAAAGCGTATGGTACACTTCGCCTGCTAAGATCCACACAATATTTTACGCCCCAAAAAACACGATTAATGCTGGCCAAAATGCTAGTTCTTCCTATTCTTACCTATGGGTGTGAATTATTTTGCAAAAGTGACGCAGCCAGTAGACGTAAGATTAACGTTGCCTACAATAATACGGTTCGTTATATTTATGGCTTAAAACGATTTGATCACATCTCAAGTTTTTCAAAAAGACTTTATAACTTCTCTTTTGATAATTTACTACGATATAGAACCTTGATTTTACTCTTTAACGTAATTCAAACTCAACAACCATGTTATCTCTTTGACAGGCTACGTTTGTCCTCGTCTAATAGATCGGAACCGCTAATTCATCCTCGTTTTTCTTGCTTGACTTCCGAACGTCAGTTCTTCATCAACGCAATCCGCTTGTGGAACTCCCTACCACGGCGTGTTCGAAGATTGCAGGACATTAAAAACTTTCGCAAGGATCTGCAACTCTACCTTCAATCATATCATGGCTAATATACGAAATTTTAAAAAATTATACGAAATTTTAATTATTTTAAATCTTATTGAATAAAAATACATATCTTGAAAATATCAACTCATAAATGTTAATGTAATTAAAATAGTTCTCATTCATTTATACTTTTAATTGTAAATTTTGTTTTAAATTAAAGCTTATCACTAGTTAATAAGATAATATGTCTTAATGTGTAAGCATTCAACAATAATAAATAAAATAAATAAATACTAAAGCCGATAGACATTTTTTATCGATTTTTGAACGATTTTCGTTCAGTTCGATATTAGTTAAAAATTTTTTTTAAAGTTACAACACATAATTTCTTTTTTGTCCAAAACTAAATTCTTCAATGCATATTCAAATCAAGTTGTTTCGGTTTATAGGTTTGAAAAATTATTTTTCGAAATAAAAATTTGGAAAAAATTTAATTTTTTTATTTTATTTTTAGTCTAAATATGCTACCAATTTTAATTCCATGAAACCAGATGGTCATATATTTAAACTTACAAGGTATTAAACAATTGTCTAAAACACCCTTTAAAAAACAGTTTTTTTTTTTTTTCAAAAGCAAAATTATTTTGGATATTTGCATACATCTTTGAAAGTAAAGAGTCCCATGTGGTTTGAATATTGAAAACAAATAACGGCAAATTTCATATATTTTGCGTAAGACAGAACTTATATATCTCGAAAATGGCTTTAACGATTTTGGTTGAATTATTTTCGAAGCATAAATTATTTTATCAAAAAATATTTTTCAAAAAAACGCAATAAACGGTCGTGTCATAGAACGGTATTTTCGGTTTTTTAATTTTGTTGTTACAGACAGGTTCTATTTATATAAGATCTTGGCTCTTTATTATTATGTCTTTGGTCGGATTATTGTCACGTAGCCAATATTATTATAATCGATCTAATTTTAATCAATGAATTTATTATTTTTCTTAATTATTTCCGTTAAATAAAAATATGTACTTCGTTAATCTACATATTTGGTATTTGCATATTTTTAAATCATGCAACATATAGAAAATGGCTTATCTTTTATCAAAAGAACTTCTGTGTGGTCTGTGATCAAATAATTTCCATGTACAATTATATGCGAACATAAAATAATCATTGACAAAAATGACAGTAAAATCGTTTGTTTAACTATTAAATAAAAGATCAATGAATTTTGACGGATAGAGCTACTGGTAGGTACGTAAGTGCATTATAAAAAGAATTTTCCTATTAATGAACGACTATCATCTTTAAACATCCGGTGCAAGAATCAGATAACTTGATGTTTTGAAAATATTTGTTTTATTTTTCGGATTAAGAAGTATTTGAGGCATAAAGTTTTTGATATCTACGTAGTACGCTACTGCAAATAAGTTCAAAACACTTAAAAATATGATTTATTATGATATTAATACATTTTGTCATCGGGGGAGTTTAAATGTTTAGTTTTTTCAGTAAAACTATTTTTTTATTTAAAAAGTACCTATCACCTAAGAAATAAGATAAAAATAAAAGTTGCTGACTCTAATTTCAATAAAATAAATAAATTTTGGGTGGTCAGATGATTTAAAAAATAATCATAATCATATTGGAAAAAATTACAATAAAATCCATTGTTCAAATTTACCCAAAGTGAACTAAATTTGGCCTCTAATCAATAAATATGAATTGAAGCATCCGGTGAAAATAATATAAAAATAAAATACTTGAAAAAGTGTTTCAAAATCGCAAAAAAAACCTAATTAAAAAAACAAAGAAGTTATATTTCAAAAAAAGCTTTAAAGAAACCAAATGATTAGGTACTTCTGTTTGGCTTTAACCAGGTCAAATATTTTCCAGGAATTACCGAATTGACCTTATTTATAAACTTTGTCCAACCTCAGACAGCTCTGTGGTATTTGGAAAATGTTTTAAAGTTATTGTTTATTTTTGTTTATTAGCTACTTAACTTAAACATAATAGATAAGAGTAGGTTATTTGAACCGTGGTTATGTACTTACATAAATACATATATGTATTCTTATTAAATAAAGCATATTCCCATCAATTTAAAAATAGCTAGGCAGTGCTTAAGTAGACAAAAATCAAATAAATAAAAGTTCTGCCCAAGTGGCAATCATGTTTCCTGTCTATGCTATCAAAAAAAAAAATAATACAAACCTACAATTACAATAAAATACCAGCAGCTGAAATATCAGCTCATTTTCATAATTTTTGTTTTTTATGACCACTTCCACCACCCACAACCGAAATTCCATTCAATTGCAATAAAGCAACAAAATAGCAAAACAACAAAAACAAAACAACAACATAACATTACCATATTTAGTCGAGTCTTCCCCTCCTACCTAAAATGTTTCAAACAACTTAAACGACCCGAAAAAATACAAAACCAAACGACAAAAAAAAAACACAAACAAAATGTTGCAGACATAATGATTCTGAGATTATTCAAATGTACTCAAAATATAAAATACAATCCACATTACAATTCACTCAAATTCCACAAGATTATTTTTGTTGAAAAAGAAACAACAAACTCAAAGAATCCAAAAATTATTGTATGCCGGTCTCTCGTTGGGCGCCCCATTGCAACAAAAACCTGCACTGCAACATCTAACATGAAGACTGAAGAATAAGGAATGTTGCTCGACCAGTAAGTCTTTTTTGTCCTCTATGCTTTATCACAGCCTACGTCAAATAGAAAAACACCACTAACCACTAACCACTCCACTCGTCATCGTCATCGTCACTCCAATCGGTCAACTTAATATTGCAATCCACAGTCACACACCACAAGGCACAAACAACATTTAAAATTTTGATATACACGATCGCTATCAACATTTGGTGGCTCAGTTTTAGCTGAATCAACGTCGAGTTAGGATGGATTTATGAATTTTTCTTCAAAAAAGAAAAAAACAACAAAATTCAAAGATAAATCGCTCCCCTTGTTCGTTACGTTCGATGTGTTTTTGTTTTGGAATGTTTACATTTTATTTTGTGCATCGCGGTTTCTTTTGATAAATAATTCGCATGAATGCGCCTTCGCGACTTTTGTATTCCTTTTTACGATTATAAAAAAAAATAATAAATTTGACCGAATTTAAAAACGAAGAAGAAATAAATCGTGTGGATATTCAATTTTGGTAAAAAAAAAATAAATAACCAAAATTATATCTTGAATATTAAATTGATATTTATTTGAAGTGAAGTGAAGAAAGGAAAAGAAGAAAGAGAAGAAGAAGATAGTTTGTGTTGTCTGCACCTGTGCAACTTTAGTGATTAAATAATAATAATTTTTCTTCTTCACCGATTTGTGTTTTGTTTTGTGTATCTTTTACCAATAAACCTTTTTTTCAATAAATATTGTAATTGTATCTATAGGTACAATTTGTATCTACATATGACAACGACCTTTTCTTCAACCGGATTTATTGGATAAAACAAACGAAGAAAACAAAAAAAAAATTACCAACAGTGACAGTGGATTTAACACACCAAAGAAGAAGAAAAAGAAGTGCAAGTGCATCGATATTTATTTTTTTCATTTTCTGATGAAAACAGGAAAATCATAAAAATTACTTAGAAATTCCTATCTACAACTATCTGTGTACTGCGTGCATATTTTTTTCTCTCACTTTTAAACGGATTAAAACGACCTTGTGGATTATTATCTTTCACTTGTTTTTATTTTACAAAACATTTGCAAAAAGACGGTAAGTTATAAAATATAAAATTCTACACTAGATAAACAGGTACAAGTTATAGATACACAAGTTGAATGGCATTAGATACATTTTAAAAACGTATAGAGATGCACAAATAATGCACATATCAAATAACGAATTGCGTGATTTAGATTTGTTTTTTTTTTTTAATCTATCTTTAATCCGGATTTAGCATTGCATGAATTCCATCTGGGAAGTTCCTATATTATCTTTGATTTAAGATTCATTTGTATGTGCTGCAAGTGGTTTTGAGAGGGTACTTAACTTGTACGAGGAAGAGAGAGGATTGAAAAAAAAAATGTGGAAGATGTATAGAAATATTTGTAAATTCTTTTGCTGCTTGGTGCATTGGTACTACTCGGGAAGACAGGCTTGGATTGTTTTTTTTTTTCAACTCGGTATGCAGTTGGGACTGTGTTTTTTGAGTTTTTTTTTTTTTGTGCATAAAATGCAGATCGAAATACCAAAGGCAAGGCGTAGAGATATAAAGCATATTGGCTTGCAAGGGTTTAATCCAGTTTGAAATTATTCTTAAACAGATAGCGGTATGCAAAAATTGGCACTTTTTTGTGGAATTCACAAGTCATTGATACTTATTTTTCTGTCTGTTTAGTATTTGAGGTTGCAGCTATGTTTTTTTAAGAATTTGCGGAAAGAAAATTCAAGAGAACAAAAAATATTCTTTTGCAGAACGAACATTTTTATTTAAATAAATGGCGCCCAAGAAAGGACTACATTTTTGTTTTATTTAGTAGGTATTTGAGTTGTGTTTTTTTTTTCCGATGGCAAAATAATCTAAAAAATATGATGGTAGTTTTTTTTGAAATTTGTTTTAAAAAAAATTTTTTTTTTGATAATTTTTTACAATTTTTGATTTTCTTCTTTTTAACAATTTTTTGGTTAAATATTCCTTAAATTTATATTTATTCAATTATTCATTAAGTTATTCGAAAAAGAGTATTTTCTCTATTTCAAAAATTGGTGCCAATAAATGGTGCCCAAGAAGGGACAAAATTATTGTTTTATCAAATATTTCAGTGTTTTTAACAAAGGCATCAGATGTTAATATAATTTTAAAATATATTTTGTTTTATTAAATGGCGCCCAATAAGAGGATTGAATGTTAAATGCATTATAAATACTAATCACGTACAATTTATTTATTGTTAATTAGCTTTTATCTTCATAATCAGTTTCGATTTTCTAAATTATCTTTTAAAATCTTGTTTTCCGCATATTGAAGAGCAGGCGTAGATTTATAATAATTTAACTTGTTACTATATTCAATCTTTGGAATTTCTTAATCACGATTCGTGTTTAATGTAATGATGTACGTAAATGCCTGTACTGGTGAATCAATTTCAAGTAACTCGATGTGGCTTCAGCTTTGAAAAAAAATACGTATACATATATCTGTTGCTATGAGTTCATAAATCTGTTTAATTAAATATTGATGAGATAGTTAGAAATACTTGGAATTGATGAATCTTAATTTGTAGGTATGTACTCGTATATGATTGTTATTGATCTCGTGAGTTAAGTTGGACATCAATTATGACTCAGGAGTGTTACTTTGTTGAATGAGTTATTTGAAATGTTAGACTCGTGCAACATTTTTTGATTTTTTTAAAAAGTTTTTTTTTTTACAATTGCTTTTAATTTTTCTACAAATTTTTTTGTATTGAAAATGTTTAGATTTTAAATTTTTTTTCCAAAATTTCTGTTTAATTTTTTTTAATAAAATTTAATTTTTTAATAAAATTTAATTTTTTTAATAAAATTCTTTAGATGTTTTCTCAGGCCCTTTTAAGTACCTGCCATTAAGTTAAACAATATTCCATTAAATATCTGATTTTTACAATGTACATAGTAACTTTTCTTATGTAAAATTAAATCATTAAGGTAGATGAGTATTGCCCAGTAAATGTATGTGGCTTTTCCCGGGCGCCACTTAGTGAATTTTTTTACCAGTAAGAATAAGTATATTTTATGTTTAGTTTTTGTTAAATCAAATGTGCTAGAAGGTATTAAGGTACCTTAGAAATTCGAATAATTGATGCAATTAGCTCCTACGATTTTTACCCGGGCGCCATTTAGTATTTTTTTTTATAAACCAGAATTTTAAATTTATTACTTCTTACCAAAGCAAATCTATAAGAAAAAAAGATAAGAAGAAAAGTCTAAGATTCCCTTGGCTACTTTATCGAGTCAAATTGAGACATTTAAAAATGCATACGAAATAAACAATAAAAAGACACGTTTTTTCCTATCTTGATGATGCAAATCTAAATAAACTTTACTACCTGGTTTATGATACTGTACTTGCATGTTAACTAGATACTATACACAAACAAATAATGAAAGTAACTTGTACATATCACTATTTTTGTCTATCTTGTGCATCTTAACAAAAAAAAAAAATCAACTCTGTCTGAATTAAAATTCTAAAAGAATTTTTCATTTTGTCTACCTTTTCTGTTCTCACTATTTCATTGTTTTTTTTTTTCATGTAGAAAAATTTACTTTGCAGATTACTTAGTAAATTTTCTTAACATAAAAAAACTTATATACCCAATGTAACTACTTGAGGTTAAGGTTCTTAACATTTTAAAAGTTCTTCTGACACACGGAAAAATGTGACTACTTTGAATATGTCGAAAGACAGTGACTAATGTTGTTGTCATTTATTTTCTATGTAGTTATAAAAAAAAAAACAATGAATGTGTCTACCTTTTGTAAATTTGTATCTATTTAAGTTACATAGGTTGTGCATGTGCATTTATCTCTTTATCTTAGGTAAAGTATCTTAACAACAAAAAAAAAAAAAACGTTTTGTATTTAAATTTATTCTGCGCAAAAACTCAACGTTGATAGATTAATTTATTGACAATTCAATCTGAACGACAAAAAAAATGCATAGTGCAGGCAATTTGAATGGGTGCAACATTTTATGCCACCCATGTGCCATAGAGATTCTAGACAGATAGGTTTCTATTTTTTGAAAATCGCTTGGTTTTTAATTCTATATTACGACATTCACCTTGATGGGGGAGTAGTTTCACTATTTATTTTTGCTAGAGTGATTTTTCAATTATAAAATAAAGTATCGTGTTAATGAAAATACAGTTTTTTTTTTTTATCTAAAGCCCCATTTATCTATATCTATTGGAATTAAAGGCGCGTTAAATTATTATAAACTCTAAAACCAATAATCCGCTTACTGTGCGTGTAAAACTGAAGTTTTTGTTTTTGCTATGTGCTACTGCATTGTGCATTTTTATTGCATGACTAAGTGTCTACTTGTACTTCAGTGTTTCATAAAAAATAAATATAAAGGGAGTGGATAAATGGATTTTTCATTATGTGTGAGCTCACATCACCATCAGTAGGTACTATTACGTCTTTATATAAAATTTTTTTTTTTTTTTTAAACATGCATTGCAGGCATATTATTCTGTGGAATTTTAATTACGTTTGAGCTTTATTTTCTTTTTTTTTTTTATAATGTTAGCGGTACATCATAGTTGTTTGACTCTTTTGACAGAGAATATTTCATGCTTGGTGGGTGAGGGATTAAAAAAACATAATTATCATTATCTACCAACAAATTATCATAGTCTCGTTTTTGTTGTTGATTTTAATGAAATTATAATAATTCGAATTTATGCTTTTTTTTTGTTAACTTCAATAATTTGTGTCAAATATTTTTTCAAAGGATTTAATTAATTAGTACTTAAATCAATTCGATTAACCTTGGATGTTTTTATAGACTGTTCTGCTGATGGTATTAGCTTCTTTTTTAGGCGACAAACATTTTTGTACAATTCAAATTAATTAATTCATGGCAGGGAACCTAAAAACTAAAGAAAAAAAAATCATAAAAAGTACGGGTCACACAGTTCAACCTTGAGGTACCCCAAGTTATTCCTTCAATAGAATTCTATTTTTTAGAAATATGTATGCCAGTATAACGAAATATTTTCAAAGGCGTTAAAAAAATATTATATAAGATTAAAAATATTGTATGTACACAACTTGACAGCATGAAAAAATAAATTTAAAATAATTTTAGAAAACTGAGGTACATCGAGTTATTTTCCTTCAATTCAATTCTGTGTTTCGTCTAGAACTATGTAAGTATAAAGAAATATTTCTATTGTGAACGACTTGACCGCATAATAAAAATAAGTAAAATTTTTTTTTTAAGAAAACAAGAACTGGCCCTTGAGGTATCTCAAGTAACTTTTTCAATCCAATTATATTTCATTTGTTCTAATAGCTATCTTGTACACATGCAAATAAAATTCAACTAAACAACAGTTCTGTCTCAAAATTTCCTCTTTTTTATATAATTTTTAACAGTAAAGTTATCCCCCATAAGATCATCAATCACCAAATTGATTCTCTTAAATTGGTTTGTTTATTTTATTTTTCCACCAATTTAAATCTATAAAGACATCAATTGTTTCTTGCCAATTTAAAGTCTCATCATCATAAATGAATCAAATAGCTGATATTTATTAAAAACAACAACAATAAAATAATAAACATATCAAGAGTAGTAGTATATGATTGTGTTCCCTCAGCAGACATCAAATATAAATAAACAAACAAATATGGGTATTAACGTCATATTTATCGTACGTCGTCATTGCTCCGTTTATTGCTCTAAATTCCCAGAATAAATTTGCAAAAGAAATGCGAAATACATTATTCTGAAAAAATTGAAAAATTATATTATTTCCGCACAATGATTTTCTCTCATATTGCACCAAATCTCGTATTGGGCTTATATTTTATGTATCTTATTATGGCATGAATTATATACATATGTACCGTTGGTATATTGAATCGACGACGAAGAGAAAAAGACGCATTAAAAAGTAAATTAAAGGGAAAATTCTTTTATGATGAACAAATGAATGAGCGTGCATTGGGAATAATATTGCTTGCTCATAAATGGCACGGATGAAAAGAATCTTTCATGATTTTTATTTCCAAAAAAAAAAAATGCGTATTTTGAATTGATTAAATTTTATTTCTGGAACTTTATGAGTGCTTGAATAGACTTAAGTCAGAATAAAAACAATAATATTGATAATTTATTCAAAAGATCAAAGTTATACTAGTAAGCCGATTAGGTAGATATCAATTTTTATTTTTTTTTTCTAGTGACATGAATCTTGATCGGTCTTAACTGTCATCATTGATTCGTTTTTTTTTTTTTAGTGGCTATAAAGTATAGTCATAATTTTGCTATATTTAAATAAAACCTATAATTATTGACCTTAAGAATGAATTTATTAGTTTTGTAGTTGTTAATTAGGCAAACAGATCAATGTCTTAAGATATTCCCACGAAAATATACAAGTGGTGTGTGTGGTTAAGGAGAAGATGAAATATATAAGCTTTTTTTAATTTATTTGTATCTTTGTTTTAATTATGTATTCTAAATTATTTATGAATTAGTTTATGTTTGTGGAATTTTGGGTAGTCTTTTAAATTCCTTATACGAAAGTAAAACTTGAATAAGATACCGTTTTGCATTGGCTTAGTCGGATTTTTTTTTTATTTGGAAACTTAACACCCATAATTTTAATATGACTAGAAATAGCCTTCTTTGCAGATTTAATTTAATCAATAAATGGTGCCCGGGTGATATTTAAAATAATATTTTTTTTATTATTGTTTTGTAAACAAATTAAATTTTATTAAATTCGTATATTGCTGTGAAGAACTTGTGGATGGAAAATAACGTGCATTCCAGACAATTCTCTTTTCTAATTTCTGCTGGATTTCACAAAGCACAAAGTGTGTCAAAAAAAATTACTAAGTCTTGCCAGTATTTTTTAAATGTAAAATAATATTTCTTAAATGGCGCCCGGGTGAAACTCAAATTTTTTTTTTTGTTATTTGTTGAAGAGAAAAAAATTCTCTTGTTTTCGAAAAAATAAGTAATCTCCAAAAGAAAAAATTGAAAAAAATGTAGGGAAAAAATTTTCAAAAGCTAAAATTTTTGTTATACGGTATACAGAGTGCATCAGGACATCAGTCCAACAACACATCATTCCAACAGTCATTTTAATAAATTTCAGAAGAAACAAAAGGAACACATAGTTAACATTTTCGTAAACAAATATCAGAAATACCTTAACTTCCTGAAATATCTATGGAGTGGTCTAAAAAAACCCCAAATGTACATTATTTGTTTACTTCCAATACAAATTAGTATTCACAACCATCTGTGCTTATGTTCACGCATTAAAAGCACCAAGCGTCTAACCTAACAACAACATGCCAAAGTTTCTCAGAAACAAAAAAAAATGACACATTTTATTCGTCATTCCGATTATAAAACAGGTGATTTAGTAATTTTTTAATTCTGCGAAGTTTCCATGGCAATATCGCTAAAAAAAAAATTATTCCCCACAGCAATTAGCTGGCAATAAAAGCAAATTTTATTTTCACAAACAAAAAAAAAATATGTTAGTTTGAATTTAATTATGTATCTGAACAAAATGTAAATGAAAAATAATGTAAATTCCCGCATCCGTTGACAAAATTAAATCCATTCGAACTCATCTGTTTCCGATGAATAAAACCAATGAACTTCTTTTTCCAAAATAAAAAAAAAAACCTTCCTATATTGTTGTTGTATAACCGCATTTCCGTTTGCTTCTTCATTTTTATATGGAAAATCAAAAGTGTATCTTTTTTTTTTTAATATCTACAAACAAATTTTAACCACAAATTAAATTAAATATTCATTAAAAAAGACTGAGGCAAAATTACTCTTCAATGGGTTATCTCCCAATGAATCTACTTGACTTTGATTTAAAACCAAACACCAATTCTAACCACAAAATCCCTCCTATATCTTACACGTCTCACCTTTTTTTTATTTTAAATCTGGTCAGTATTATTTTATTTGCTTGTGGGCTTCTTATACAAATTACATGGTGGCAGTCCGGCAGTTAGTTGTAGTTTGTAGTAGTTTGGTCACAAAAATACCTTTACAACGCCTCACTAAAAATTCCGTCTGTCCGTACCTACTACACTCTGGTTTGTTTTCCACGAAAATAAATGGCAAACCGGCAAAAAAGACAAAAAACACAACAAAAAAAAAACTGAAGCAAAAAGCCGTCTGACCGCATACTTTCGCTTAAGATACTTTATATCCAACATAGCCCAACGAAACGACTATGAGTCTCAAAAGAGGCGGATGTAATATCCGTCGTCCGGTGGTGAGTTGATATAATTTATTACAAAAAAAAAAAAATTGTATGAGTACCTATAGATATAGATACTTGTTCCTATTTATTATGTAGTATTATAGAGTAGGTATATTTAATAGTAGTTGTTTGTTTGGAATTTGTATCTATTACGACATTTTGAAATTAAAGTACTGTGATGATGATGGAGGAAAATTCTTTTGCGAAAAAATATTTTGTTCTCACGATTTTAAAAGTTTCATTGTATCATTAGCAAAGGTTGTTGGAAATTTCCTATAATCTTAATGATTGGGTGTAAGGTGTCAATTGGATATTTTCTTAAGAATTCTAAAGTAATTTGAAAGAAATGTATCAAAAGAATTTAATTGAAAATTTGTTGAAATGGAATAATTACATGTACCTAAGTAGGTGGGGTACCACAGGGTGGGATACAGAGGCACGTGTTGTTTTAACTTTTAAAGAAATTTAATATTTCCGCTTTTCTTGGAGACGTTTAAATTATTGGATTGTGTTTTAACTTGATCTGATGAGGAAACATATTGATTTTTTGAAGAAAGAAATTAAAAAACTTTATAATCGAACTTCAGAAAAAGATTAAACAGATCACTAAAATGGTTAGACGCGTCGAACTGGAAGGTTGGGTATCTAAGCGTTAATGTGTAATAACATTCCACTAAAGTCTAAGCAGGTAAATGGATTTTTAATTTCAAAAGTAGTTTTATTTATTCATAAAATTAAAATCAAATTGGAGAAACTATCTAGAGTACTACCTCAGGGTAGGATCTTATTTATATTTTTTTTAATTTTTAAAAAAACTATATTGCTACAACAGTAAGAGTAGGTACACTTACATATATATATGAGATTGTGAAAAATTAAAATTCGTATCTTTTTTTTACGAAATAGCAAGATTACATGAAGTACCACAAGATGGGATCTTGAGACCAGTACTTTTTTAAAAAATCTTTAATTCATTACTTTGGAACAGAACCATCAGAACCTTAAACTTCTTTCTCAAAATAAATCTTATTTGTAAAGGTCGGGAAGATAATACGGCGACATAATATTTACGTCTTAATTTAAGCTTTCTTCAAGTATGTTAGAATAACCTTTAACCTTAAACAAATATCCTAAGGTCTATTCTTGTTTTTTTTTTTTTTGTGGTCCAAAGCACAAAGTAAGCAACTCGTAGGAATAAAATTCATCATTCATCCTGAAATCATGTTTCATGTCCTGTCCGCCTATCTATATTTAATGACCGTGAAACCAAAATTCTATAGAACTTCAAATGCCTAGCGCCCATCCCCTAAAAAAAAAAATATGTCAACAACAGAAAACACATCACCTTAATGTCTTATCAAAACCAGGCTACCTGCCATTATATAAATCCCACAATATTTTCAAGGATAACATAGAAAACGCATAAGTGTACATGTTTTTTGTACGTGCATCCTTATTTTTTTTGTACAGAGAGGTATATCAATACCCAACGCACCTATGTTTGGTCCAGAAAAGGACCTCACATAAATAAATCGAAAGGAGATGAACACAAACATAGGTATATTTTTTTCTATTGACAATGGTATTTTTCTTTAAGTTGTTTATGATTCCCACACGCACAGGTGAGAAATGAACTTATACTCTACTACGATATCACGTAATAAGGAATTTTATTTAGATAGAATTCCTACTCATTTGTTATTTTGTGGTGTACGTATCTATAAAAATCCTCAAAGGCATTAAACACATTAAAACAGAAGATACTGCTTTTGAAGAAAATGATGCGTGTTCGTCCTATTTTCAAAAGAATAAGAATGAGGTTGAAATCGTGACAATAAGGATGAAAGAAGTGTGTTCTAAGTGAATTTAATTTTGCTTAAAATAACAACTGCTATTCTATTTATTTTGATTATACATCAAATGAAAAAAAAAATCGATTCTCAATTTTACCTACCAATTTCTACAATTCATACAAATCTATCTATGTAATAATTTATAAATAAAAAGCCAATTTGTATTCAATGACATTCTGATTGAATTTATACCCATTATTGGCATTCCAAAAAAAAAAAAATATAATAATATCATTTCGTCCTTTTGAGTTACTCAAATCTCATCAACGATATAAAAGCATCCTTTTATTTATATATTTTTTATTTCTACAAGACAAAGTAAACACCTTTTATATTTTCCATAATTCATCATAAAAAGTATGCCAAACATAAAATGATTTTTGTAAATGAAAAAAAAATATCTTATTTTCTGGCTCTAGAAGGACATTTTGTTGTGTCCTTGACATTCAAAGATTTTAAATTAATATTTAAATATACGCGTAGTCATTTTTTCATCAATAAAACACTTGAATAAGAAAATATTTTCTTTTTTTTACAAGGCTATTTCGATGAATGGCATTCAATACAATAAGAGAAAAAGTAAATTAAATGTCCTTGATTTGACGATAAAATGAATCGTGCATTGAAAATGAATAGAATATTAATATTAAATAAAAATCGGAAGAGTTTTATGAACAAAAAACAAATTACCTCTAGAATAAAAACATAATAGATACTCTTAAATTTACTACTTGAGTATTTTTAAAAGTAAGGGACAAACAGTTCCACCTTGTGGCACTCCATTTATCTCTCGTTTTAATAGTATCTTACTATCAAATAGGTTTTTTTCTGTCTTATTTCTTTCCTTTCGACATTCTGCTTTGCACTTTCTGTTCTTCTTTTGTGGTGTCTATTGTACCTAGAAAAATAACATAAATTAAATAAAAAATAATATAACTAAAACTTCAGTAGTAAAGGACAAACAGTTAAATATTGTGGTACTCCACTAATTTCAGCACTTTTTATCTTAAATCTCACATTTTATAAACCGAATATTTAAGTGGACTTGAAATAATAAATAAATAATGGAATGGTATGGCAACAAAAAAAATTAAACATTCGATAGTAAAATGAAAATTATGACTTATTTCAATTGGAAAGACCTTAAAAGTTTCTTTGCATCTTTCTATCGTATCTTTCCATTCACAGAAATGTCTATCAAATCGCGTGATTCCCGAGATGTGTACCAAAAAAGTCAAAAATAAATAAATACACAAATCTGTAAGATTAATAGCTGAGAGCAAATATTACAGCCTTGTGGTACTCCACTTATCTCCTGTTTTAATGAGTCCATCTAAAAAATTCTTTTAGAATTTTTATCTTATTAGTACAAAATGGTAAAATTTCATTTGACACATCCAGTAATATTATAATCTATGCACAATTTTTAAATACTCTCAAGATGAATTACTAGCTCCAGCAACATCACACAACTCTAAGATATTTTCATGATAAAATAAATGGTTTCTTTTTCACTTTTTCTTTTGTTCTCTGATTATAATTTCTGAATTAATTACTCACATAATTTACCATTATCTATGCGCTCTGTGAAATGTACTTGGCCCACATTTAAGACCAAAAATACTTATTTCAAAGAATTTTAAACTTTTTTCTACTTTCACTTGTTGGTATACTTGTATGTTTGTACCCATTAAAGAGGACTTGCTATAGGGATTTTTCTTGAAACGACCCAAAAACACAAAATTGAAAGATGTTTTATTAGGTTACACACAAGATAATTACGAAGGTAGCCACATCTATTTCCGAAAACTTTTGTTTGTTTATTTTATCATAAAGCCAAAAATACCTTTTTCAAATTAACATAAAATGGTAATTTAATCAAAACTGACATTAAATTAATTTTCAAAAAAGAATAACAAATAAGTTAAAGATGACAAAAAACCTTAAAGCTTGTTCATGTTCTTGCGTTTAGATCTTTAAAATGCATCAGATAAAAAAAAATGTTCAATGAATATTCATATCGATTTACATAAGTTGAGTTTAAGTTCTTCAAATAGAATGCAACCTATTATAGCACACTGATTGAAGACCAATAATTAATTGATGTTTTTTTTTTTTTTGAAGAAAAGGTCATCGCTGTTAAGTAAACGCTAGTTGATATCAAGAAATAATTACTAATGAACTAGTTTTGATTTTTTATGATACAAGAATATGGCTGTTTAAAATGCAGTAACGTTTTTTGGATTTTTGAATTTAATGAATATTTATTTTTTGTTTTCTGTTTGAAAAAGTAAATGAAGAAATAAATTGAAAATGTCAATTTAATAAATGATTTGAGTGTACCTTTATGACTTTTGACAGAAGCATGGTAAATGAGAAAAAAGATCCGAAAAAGATTAGTTGGATAGTTCAGTGATGAGTTGAACTAGGGTACTTCAATTTTAATTTGTGAACTTGTTTTTATTTGTTTTTTTTTTTTTGACATTTATGACATCAATATACAACCATTTAACTATATTTGCATATTGTTGCCCAGGGAAAAACTTTTCGAAAAAGTTCAAAGTTTTTGTATCTCTTAATCAACAGGCGCTACAAGATGTACAAACATTTCTTTTCAACTTTTATCATATTTTTAGAAAAGTTTCCGTTTCTATTTTATTTACCAGTAAGCAAAAGTTTTAATCTAAGATACTATACTTCAAATTATAGTTATAGTTCAATTTGAACCCCAAGACCACTGACAGCTTGAATTTCAAATAAAACGAAATTCTAAAATTAAGTTCAACATCTGGTCAGTGTCAATCAATTGTATTCAAAAACATCTTCTCTTTCCAAATATAGAAATCAATTTGAACAAAAAAAAAAACAATAAGTCTATAGATGGACCACCCAATATTTTTAAGTGTTCATAAAATTCCACTTTAAATCCACCTACACATAATATGTCATCTCAAGAATTGGATTGCTAAAAACTTTTATATAAAACTCAAAAAAACGAACGATTTCCTATTTCACAATAGTCAATAGTTTTTTTTTTATTTTCTTTCAATAGCTTTCCAACCAATTTATCTATCTCATTCAATTTATATCCTCAACTTTGTTCAACCATATAGAGATATGAAGGTACTATATAAAAAAAAAAAAGTTGTCTGAGGTTAATTTTTTTTTTTCATCACTGCAGCAGATAAAATGCACCCACTTAGCCTTTTGCTTCTAAACCAGACCAACCGACTGCGTAGGTGTTACCTCTCACTTTGATTAGCATTAGAATAGAAAATAGTAAATAGAATAGAAAATAGTAATAATAAAGAAAGAAAAAAAAGGTACCATAACCACCACATCACCGAACAGTCTAAAAACCTCTATCGTGTGTTTGGCTTGTGGCAATTTGACTTAGGGGTCGTATCGTATAATTTTCTTTGAATAGGTAAATTATTTTATTATGCTTTGAATTTAAAATTCAATGTAAAAAGAAGATACAAAATCTAAGCAAATTCACATTAAATAAACAGAAAAGTGAAAAAAGGAATTTTTCCTTGAAAGGTCTTATGGATAGTACACTACAAGTCATTCGATTAAGGTTACATTTTATATTTTTGTTTCTACAAAATGTTGAACATTTGCCATTTTTTATTCAGTTTTGTATCTTATTAGAATATAAACTCATTAATAAACTAAAGGTATACAAAAATTCTTGTTAACGTATATGGTTTCCAATTTATTTGATATGCCACAAGGAAACCACATAGGACCTCTACTTTTAATATTTTATTGATTTTTTTTTTCTTATAATTTAAAAAAATCATATCGTTGTCTTCAAATTTTTAAATTGGTTATATTTTCGAAAAAAAAATTAAATTCAAACTCAACCAAGTGAAACAGAGTGTCTAATAATATGTTCAATTGAATGTCATTACTTTAAGACACTGGACGATAACTTGGACAGACACACACCCTGATTTTTATACATTCCTATTTTTGTGGGGATTACGCCTGATGAATAAATAACCAATATGTTTATATTTGTCCAGTGAATAGATATCTATCCAGACATAAACAGACTGAACATTGAACATGGACAAACATAAATAACAATCAATTTCAATAAGGAAGCAAAGAGACACTAGGCAGGCAGGTAATAAACATAGAGCTATAGGCGCCCAGGCTTACTTACCTACACATATATAATTTTATTTATGGCTTTTTTATTCGTAGATATTAAAAAATTGGCTAATAATATTCTAACCTCAAAGCTTATAATAGGTGAGTGAATTTTAAAGATCTATTTGGTTATTTTTAGATGAAATTATGATAAATAATTATTTAAAAAAAAAATTATTATTTATTCAGAAGCCATTCATTATAGGATCAAAGATACCATCAATCGTGTATCATAGATACTTTTCAAAGCTTAGAATTTTTTGAAACGTCAACAGTTGCTTTAACTCCCATAAACCATCATAACAGGAGGGATAGTATTTAAATGAAGAATGATTTATATGATATACATTTTAAAATATTGTTTTGATTATCAAATTATGCTAACGAGTTTCGGAAGAAAATGTTTGAAACACAGGGAATACGAAGAAATTTATAGCGAAAACATATTAGTAAATATGAGGATTTTTTCATGTTTTTTTAGGTTTGATTATAAAATTTTGCTAACAACGAAATAAAATTACACCTTACTTGGGAAAAAAATCACTGCGTAAAAATCACCTAAATTTTGGCAGAATTTAATATGCAAACTAATACATAAATGATTATGTTAAAAAAAATCAACGAAAAATTAAATATGAAAAACTCAGCGAAAAATCTAAAGATGCTTGTATTTTTTTTCAAAAATCTAAACACCTATATGTACATATATGCATTGTTTTCTTTTGTATGGCCTGTTAGAATAATTTGATGAAAGAAATAATATTTAAATTTCTTTCCATGAAAGCCATTTTAGCGAAAAATTTAAATGTGTAAAGACCATTTAAAGGAAAAGTAAATCAAATTTTCATTAACTTACCTTAGTTATATGTACATACACTTAAAAAAAACTCAGCGAATAAATATTGGCAATATCGTCATAACTCACAATTCTCTATTTTGAGCGAAAAATTTATTTTCCAAAGTCAATATATTTTTAAATAACTGAGCAAAAAAAATATTGGAAACAAAAGCACTCAGTGAAAAATAAAGTATTTTTTTTTGGAAAATGAGAATATGAAGAAAAGATTCTTAACGAATAAATTTTTAAAAGACTAAAGTTTTAATAAAAAATCAGCGAATTCTTCAACCTTTAAGTTTGTTTCTGGGTTTATTTTACAATTTATGTTGCAACATTATTTTTTGTAGGTATTCCAAAGACATTAATTTATTATAAAGTTAAAAATATCTCATTTTTAATTCTTTTATATTTAAAATTTATTAAACCACCATAAATTAATTTTGTTTTTCTTTTCTATTTCAGGTAAATATTTTTAATGACTTATTAAAAAAAAAAACCCTTTTTGGTAGTCTGAAAACTTCCAAGTAAGTTATCGAAAAATTTGAATATTAAATCCCGCCTTACATCCCGTTTATGCAGGAAATTAGTTAACAATAATCTTGTTTCACACTCGAATGCGCAGCATTAAATCTGTATGCCCTTTATTTCTACATTAAATGTTTTTTTGTCGTAGCTTCTTGAATCAGATTTCCTTTTTTAAAATGTTCATTTTATGAACTTTAGTCACTTCCCACTTTCCCAGACAAGCAAAAACACACAAAAATAAAAAACACAAATCCTGAAAAGTGCACCTGTTCACACGCTCACGCTCAAAGCTTCTTCTTTTAAACTCTGCAAAAAAAAAAACACAAAAACAAATAAGTAGGTGTATCTTCTTACCAACAACTTCCATCGAATTTAAGAATCCCATTACTTAGAGACAAATATATATAAAAAAAAATTCAAACAAAAAGTAGGTAGCTATATATTTTTTTAACCTTCCAACTACTTTTAAATTACATTCACTCAATTACCCATTTATATTAAGGTACTGTTGCACTTCCTCGTTCTTTTCATTTTCCTTCTGTCAACTTCTCAATGTCAATGTTTGTCTCTCTTTTACTTTATCCATTGCACTAAATTTTCGTTACACATTTTATTCTTTTTTTTTTTTTGTTTGTGTTGAGGATTTTTGTTTAACAAAAAAAGGAAAAAAAAACTTAAACTTGTTTGCAAATTAATCAGTGCCAAGTCCGAAAAAAAAACGGATGAAGATGCATTAGTTTGTTGAGGGAAACAAAAAAGGAAACTTAACTTAACCCAATTTATTTCCCACACAGAAATTCTGTGTGAAGGAAAACATTGACAAGCTTACAAGAATCTTCGATGAGTACATCTAAGTTCTTATCGAATAAGTTTAAGTGTACCTGTACAGTACAGTTTATATTTTGCAAAAAAAAAAAAGGACAACTTTAAGGACTTTTCTCGTTGATCGAACGATAAATCTTTTTTGTTGACCAGAAATATTGTTTGACAAATTTTGTGCATAATTGAATTTAAATGTTCATATAACTATGCTCCTTCGATATCATTTGAAAAATATCCTTTTGTATTTAACATATTCTGATCCTTGCTCAGTTCTACCCTTTTTCCTCTATGACTTGACTGGATGCTCTTGAGCTGTTACTGTGCCAATGATTTATTGTGAGAATATTTTAAGTTTTTTTTTTTGTATTCATTCATTTCGAAATCTGTGTGGATAATCCTTTTTTGGCAATATTCCAAAGAAATGTCCTTGCCATGGATTTACGTGGGTCTCGTCTGGTCTGGTTTTCTGGGGCGTTGGTGTTTCTTAAAGACGCACAGATAAGGCTAAAGTAGGATTATTATTTTTGCATTTTTTTTGTATATACTTGATGACCCGTGAATAATAAAGTTATATTAATAGATTTTCGTTTTTTTTTTTTTGTCAAAAATTCATGTGATTTTTGAAGAACGTTAAGAAATTTCTTAGATTGAGTTTTCAAAGCATTAAATTCTTCCATATTTTTTAATCGCCATTGTACAATGATGTCTAAGTCAAAATTTAATTAACGTATTATATTTAGCGGTTTCAGTTCCACGTCTGAAGAGCAGGGTGCAGGGATGTGAATCTGGAAACGAATATGAAAAGCTAAGGGTGCTATCGTCAGCGAAACAATGTAATGGATTAGTAGTTGAAAACAGAAGATCGGAGATCATTAATGAAAATGAGAAACAGGGTCGGAGACATAAATAAATTGCAAGAAATTATATATGTTGCTTTCATTTATTTTTAATAAGTAATGCATGCGAAAATTCATTAAATGTATTTTTTTCCAACTTCAAGACTTGTGTTCTTGAGAAAGTGTTAATATTTGCTATAGAAGAAGGATCGACAATTTAATCCTTTACTTCGTTCGTTTAAAGAATATCTGCGCAGAAATTAAATTCACCATGATTCCATATGCTTTTTCAATTTGTATTTTTTTTTAAACATCTGCATTTTCAGAAGAAATACAAATCTCTTCACTCATCTGTTGTATGCTACTGTTAAAATCTCCATCTGTAGGGTATATTTTGAACATTGTGCGTTTTGTATGCGAAAGTGTGGGAACATTCGATTTTTTCGTTTCGCTGTTCTTTTCTTAAATCCACCACATCCACTATGCCTTATGTTTTTTTTCACAGAAAATGAAAAAAAAAAAATAGAAACCATCTGTACACTGTAACAGGTAGCATAAAGATATACGCATCTTTCTTAAAATATAATATTATGATGGATTTCCAAAACTAATTAAGATTATTCAAAGATAATAATGAAATGATGTTTGTATCCTCTCCGGAAGTAGAAATCTGGCTTATATCTACTGCAAGATGAAAAGCAACAAGTTAATCAATAGAAATAGTAATTTACTCATTTCAATATAAACAATCTCAGAGATACAAATCACAGCATATGTTACCAATTCTCCTTAAAATTAAGGTGTGAACTCGATTTAACATACTTCATTACTCATTTAAATCGAAAATTTCGATATAGAATAAAATGTTTATATAGAAACGATATACGATGCTTGTTACGTAATCAAAAGTCAGATGCAATAAGACCTTCTCAATTTTTTTGTTTTATCATAATACAGATCGATCCATTTGGAAACCTGTAAACATTTCATAGATACAAGTTCACATAGAAGGATGATTGTTCAGACCATATGCTGTTTTTTCGAGGAAACTCAAATAGGAAAATTCTATAAGTACATATACATATATAGTTTGAAAGGTGCATCCAGTAGATTTTTCTCACAAACAGGATATTTTTGTGTGCATATAGAAAATGAAATTCAAGGGAGAAGCAAAGCATATTTGATGTATCTGAATAATATTCAAAAAAAGAAAACGTAATTCGATAGTCAGTAAAGAGATATGTATGTTGGGGAACGAAGTACCTTCCTATCCAATGTTTGTTCATTTGTTTTTGATGCAAATGCATTCATACGGTAGCAAGGACATACAGCAGCAGAAGCTATAATATAGCTTCTACTCGATGATGATGATGATGATGATGATGATAGCGATTAGAAGGAAAACGACGAGAGACATTCTTTTTTTTGTATTTTCCTTGTGAATATATTTACATTGAAATTCAATCGAAAATTCAATATTCACAGAAAATAAAATCGATGTAAAGTTGTTGGGGTTTGCTGGGGTTGGAAATAGAAATATTTGTGATCATTTGATTAAATGCATTCTATCACTTATCATAATATCAAGGTGTTCTGTTTGACTCTTCTGGAGAATTCAAAAATCAAATGTGTTTCCTTTTAGGGGGGAAATGGGAAAGTTATTCGTTTGGTAAAATTGAATCAATAATGGTGTTGGTGTCCTGCAGGTTTGAGTTCAATTATTAAATTATCTTTAAAATGGCGTTTGGGAGTCTTGAAAAATTAAAAAAAGTATTCATTAATCGGAGTCTTTTATCACTAATTCTTAAAATTAAAAATTCATTCAGATTTCTAACATTTTGCCTAATTTCCAATTCCTCTTTTTTTCTTTTTTTCAGAGTTATTTTTTTTTCTTCTGATAACAATTTGAATACACAATGATAAACATTAACAAGCAGCTTTTAAAAATAAGAATATTTTTTCAGTGTATTTTACATTGTCCAGTCATTTTGTTGCTTTCTTTTAAATAATTTATTGTCATTGCATCTTCATATTTCGGAGTATGTTATGTGGTCAGATATTGATTATTAATTAGAATTTACACAGTATCAGCTACAAACAGCTTTTTTAATTTCTGAGGGGTATCTTTATTTTCAGTCTAAATTTATTTCAATATTTCTTCATAAGTATTGTAATATAACTTTTCGTTTTATTACTTCCTTTTTCAATCACTATTTATGTATCTCTTCTTAATTTTTTACTTTTTTTTCCAAGTATATTCGAAAAACAAAATCAACACAACAAACAGCTTCAATCTTTTTTTGGTGTTTCAGAGTTTTTTTTTAGTGTATTATTTAATTGTATTCTAACATTTTGGAGGAATTTAGTCAATTTTTTCAACAATTCGTATCAACTTTTCGGAATGAATTGTAATAAAAATATTCAACAAACGGAATCAGCTTGAAACAGTTTCCTTTGATTTTTTTTCGGAGTTAAGATGTTTTTATAGCATCGCAGTGATTCAGTTTTTTCCTGTCACTTATTTTTAATTCTTCGCATTAAATTTGTTTCATTTTATTAAAATCTTTCGGAGTAATTTTTGTAGATTCAAATAGAACAAGATTACTCCGAAAATGCTTAGATATGATAATATGTAAATAAAATACTCGGAGAAAACAATATCCGATGAATGAAGACAAAGCTTTCGCTGGAAAATATTTTCCCTCTACAACCTTGTCTTAATTTTTCGGAGTAGCTGATATTTGTGTGTTCCAACAGCAACCCAGAAGCTAAAATAATTTTTATTAATTGATTTTCTGCGGTTATCAAATTTTTTTTTAATTTGAAGTAAATTCGATACATTAATTAATTTTCATCAAAGAAAAAAAGAAAAAAAATCACCTCAACTCAACCATATCACTGTGAGTCTGAGACCATCACCATGATGTTAAAACCATAAACGATGCATAATATAACTTTCAAACGCCTCATTAGCTTCACTTTCTTTATGCATCATTGTGCTTTATTGCTGATGCAACGATTTTCATCTACACGCTTCACTATCTTCGGTGTATACCTAAACAAAAGTTTTTTTTTTCTCGTCGTAAATTTTCTCGTCAGTTTTTTTTTTTTTTGTATTCACATTTTATAGACACACCTGAGTTATTTTAAGAACAAGAAAAAAAATACCCGCAAAAGGAATCCCTTCAGTGGATACATTTATGTAGATGTATACGATTATGAGAACCCTTTTATTTCCTCTATAAAGTATTATGGATGGGCATGAATGGAGACAAACCCCATGAACTATACGACGACATCCTTTTTTTTTATTAATTCCTCAAACAATAACTTTAAAACCACAAAAATGCAACAAAAGTTACAAAAAAAAGCGAAAACAAATAAAATAAACCACAACAGGATGTTACATCAAAGAAATTAAATTTTCCTTGAAATGGTTTTTTTTTTTAGTGTGCAAACAAAAGTGTTGAACTATGAAAACTTGAGAACTGACAAAATTAAAAAAAAGCTATTTTTGACAGCTTTAGTCTATCTTCCATCAAGGATATACGTGACATATAAAAGTTATCCTTGCATACGCATTTTAATTGTAAACATTTTTTTAAAAAATGAAGAACCTTAAGGAAATTGAAACATAATTATAAAAGTAATTTTCTTTTTTGGTAAACTTGCGGTGTTTGATGTACAGAGAACACCACAAGGACGACTCATATTACAATCTGGTGAATCCCTTGCGTTGAACATTATTTGAAACAATTTATAATCTTTATACAACACATCGTGTTTGTGGTTGTGAGAAGGGTGTATGTAATTGAAAAGAAACAAAATATGTTGCATTATTACAGTAGCGGACTTACATAATGTCTAATAAAGGAGCAAGGAAAATCTTCTTAAAGATATTATGTACATGTACATATTATGTGTTTATAAGCAAATATCAAAAAACTCATAACTCCTTAATAAAAAGTAAAACAAATCACCGTCATTTTGAAAATTAAAATGAAGGTCAAGTTGAAGGGTATTTGCTTGTATGGTGTTAAATGTCAAAATGAAAATAAAGAAAAAATTGGGAACAAGATTTGTCCATTAAAATTTTCGTTTTATGAAAAAAAAAATTGATCTGAAAAAAAAAAATTTACAAACAATATTTTTTAAATAGAAATTTTGGAAAAAAAATTGTGGGTAAAAACTTAGCGGATTTTGTTTGAACCGGAAGAATAAGAATTTGTCAAAAATAAATTGTGAAAAATGTTTTGTCGAAAAAGAATTTCGTCCTCCAAGAAATAAATAGTTGAAAAAATTACCGAAGAAAAACTGTCTTTTTCTTTTCTATCACTATCAATTTTGCCATTGTGTAAACTTCAGTCTTTTTTATGATATGTTTCTTTTTCGCACTGAACTACATTTTCTTTTCTTTAATCTCATCGTTTCCATAATTTTAGTAATTTAATTTTGCTACACTGTCTTCACATTTGTCATTGTCTGCAATTTCGTTGCAATAATTATAATTTTTGATTTTATCCATTTGGCTATTTTTAAAATGTCGCCAATCTTATCAAATTTAAAATTATTTTCATAGTCTTCGTTTCCACCACTATCGGGTTCATATTCTTCAATTTTATTGTTTTTGTAATTTTCTTAATTTGTTTCATTCTCTTTACCTTCTTTATTTTTTTAACGTGGCCAAGTTAATCATCTCTTCGCTTTTCCAATTTTCCTCAACTTCGTCATTATCTTCACTCCATTATTCATTTTCTTCGTTTTAATCTTTATCATCAAAATCTTCATTTTATTAATTTTCTCTATACAAATTCACTATTTTCGTTAATTTCTCCGTTTCATTGTCTTCATTTACGTGACTATTAAAACTTTTTTCAATCTCTTCGTTTTTATTATTGTCTTGATTTTTACCATTCTTCATTTTGTCTTAAATTTTTAAATTCATCTTCATCTTTTTTTTTTTATTTTCACAAGTTTCTTCAATTATGTCGTTTCTCGTCATCTTCATTTTCGTTATATTCTTCAATTTCACTCCCGTTTTATTTTATATTTTTATGAAATTTTTATTTTGAATTCATAACTCGATATGTACAATAACATAATCCGTCACTGCAACACATTAACGTTTACGTCAGAATATAGCCAAAAGCAAGAACAAAAAAAACGACTTGAAAATAATTTCAATTTTAAGAGTGTCTGCTTAACTCGTATGTTCTTGGCTTGTAAGGTTACATCATATGAACTAAATTGTTTACATTAAACTTTATGTTCGTACTCGTATAATTTAAAAAAACGATAACTCCATCCTGGGGCATTTGGTGTTGGTTGTTGTTTTTTCTCTTTAAAAAAATCTTCAAAGAGAAAAATGATTTAAGCGCGAAAAAGTGCACTTACGGTGCAAAATTAATACCAGCACCCTAGCTGAAAAAAAATTTAAGAAGACTTTATAACTTTCGTAATGTAGAGGAAGGTATAAAAAGTTTAATGTTAACCGTGTGCGGGCTTAAGGATATTTTTTTATTTTCGTGGAAGGATAACAGATTGTAATAATGTTTACCAACCTTAGCGGTTTATACGGAGAAAGATTCTTTAAAAAGTTTTCTTCTTATTTTTTGTTTATTGTCGTTGAATGAAATTGACGCTTTCTGTGAAGAATGTTCTTAAAGGGGAATAAAGGTTTAAGGAAGACCAAGTTTTTTGGGGAAAACCTTTTTGTTATTCAATTTTTTTTTTAATTTGACATTCATTTTTCAACAAAAATTAAATCATATATAAATGATGGCCTTAATTTTGTATAACACAAATAAAATGAACAAAATAAACAAAATGAATAAAATAAATAAAATAAAATAAAATAAAAAAAATAAATAAAATAAAATAAAATAAAATAAAATAAAATAAAATAAAATTAAATTAAATTAAATTAAATTAAATTAAATTAAATTAAATTAAATTAAATTAAATTAAATTAAATTAAATTAAATTAAATTAAACTAAATTAAGTAAAACAGATTGAAATGAATAGAATGGAACAGAACCGACATTTTCTATCTAAATTCTTGCCTGTTCAAAAGCCTGGTTTAAAATTTTATTTGTCAAAATTATAAAATCCAAATTTAAAAACCACTTCCTATATTTTTAATTTTTAATTTATTTGTTATTTCAGTGGTTTGCCATCCCATAACTTTTCTCTATTTTTCTATCCAAACATAAAATTCCATTTAATTTAAAACAGGATGTGTGTTCAGTTCATGCGAAGTGAATGAATGTATCTTTGATTTTCTCAAACATCCATCTTCCGGTTGAGATTTAAAACTTAATTACATTTCTTTTGACTTGTTCAATAAACTGTCAAAGCTTCTACCTTTTTTTTTCTTCCTATCATAACTTATTTTTTTTCCTTACAACCTCCTTCCGGATGTATGAGAGTTCCTAGAGGAAATGCATCATCATCATTGCACGACACAACGACGCGACGTACATATATACACCGGTTAACTACTAGGTTATATTCCAATGATATACCTAAGTAATTACCTTTTACCATCAAGACCAGTTAAAAATCATTTGCACGCAAGCATCATGTTCTCTTCATCTTTGGGGGCTATGAGAGGAAATAAAAATTCAATCACGAAGATCTCCACAGCCGAAGGAATCTTTCGATATAATAAGTATTAACTTATAGAATTCTATGAATGCACAGCGACTAGATTTTTAGAGCATCCGGTTATGAAGATAGACGCCATCACATACATCCAGACACAAGTGCAGTGGAGTCTGGAGGATGTGGAAAATAGGAACATGTCATCAATTTAGAACAGATATGAGGACAAGATCTACGGTACTACTATTGGATGGATATATTCAAATGGGAAACATTTATTTCCTTCTAACGTGTGACTAAAGGAGATGTGATACAGTTGCACATTTTTTTTCTATCCCTGGGATAAAATTAAGAAATTCATTCAGGCGAATTTTTTTTCCTTCTTTTCAATTTTTTTTTTTTCTTGTCACTTGTCTGCTGCTGTTGCTCCTGCTTTGACTGTCTCATAGTGTCTCTGAGAAAAACCATGTGTTTCCCGAAGAATATTCTTTCCATCTTCATAAAATACAGATTTTTCTTTTGTTCAAAAACGGAAAAGAAGAGTTTTTCTTTTGAGAGAGGAAAAAAATGCAACAGATTGCAGATGGTTAAAAAAAAAATCCTAAAAAAAAAAAATATGACTCTAAAGGATGTTAGAGGATGCTAGAGTACTGAAAGATGCACAATGCTTCCTAATGTCGTGTATGCAGGATTCATAGCGTTTGTTATGAAAAATACTATGTGATGGGAAAATTGTTTCAAGTTTCTTATTTCAATAAAAAAAAACAGGTGCTTTTATTTAAGTGGCCATATTTTCGAGTATATACACCTTGCCACTCAAGTGGCTAACAGATTCCTTAGGAGTAGGTTAGATTCTATTTAGATGCAAGAAGTTGTTAAGATGGTATTTTATATATTCAGTTTTACACTCCATTAAAATGACAATTTCTAGGTATGATTTATTATTTAAAGATTAAGTTCATTTAGGAGTAAAAACTTTAACTCTTCTTAGTTAAATCTCTCGATTTAAGGTTGGTAAAGGAACGTTTTATATTATTCTTCTACGAAAATATGGTTTTTTATTTTCATTAAAAAAATATCTTCATATATTGCAGGGGACTGTACAAAGCAAGCTTGAAAAATATTTAAAAAAAAGCATTTGAAAACCTTAATTAAATTTATAAATTCATTTAAAATTTAAAACTTTAAATCAGAATTAATTTTTGTTTACACTTTCACCGTTATTTTTTTTTTAAGTGGACTGCAAAAAAGTTGATTCAAAAATTTAATAACATAAACTACAGGAGATATCTAAGGAACTAATTACGCAATTTTATTTCCTTTCAGAAGGACTATAGAATCATTGTAGGTAGTAATAACACTTTATCTTAGGTCCAGTTTTCCGGATGAAAAAAAAGAACACTTTTCCTGATAATGAAAAAATAAAAATAGTAATTTGAATAATTTTGTCCTATTCCGGTTCTATGATAAATAATTGCAATCAAAAGTTTTGTTCAATCATACGACTCAATTTTGCGATTCTGGTTCCATGTTAATGTGGAAACTTTTGTTAAAATCTGATTACTTTTGGTATTGATTATAGCAAATTTTTTGTGCAATGAAAATCAACATTTTGGGTAAATTGAAATCAAATAAAATAGTTTGAAAAATCTTGTGATAAAAAAAATTATAAAACCATTTTATCATTGAACCGGTATAGAGCCTTGATGTGGAAAAAATACGTCCCACGATTTTAAAATTAAAAATAAGCAAATTGTAAAAAAAAGTTAAAACTATGGTTTGCATGTTTTTAATTTTAAAACGTTGGCAGAGGAACAAACCTATTTCCACTTATTTAAAAAAATTGAATATTCATTAAAAAATGTGAAAATATTGAATTAAATTAAAATAAACACAAACCCAATAAGTCCCTCTTTACATTTCCAAACAACAAAGAGCAAAACCTTACTTTTGATTACATATTTATCATGAGAGAATTGTATCTTTTGTGTGCATCTGCATTTGTATATACCAATATTTCCCTTTTTTTTAAACTTTATTTAAATTCGAAAAGGAATTTTTCTCACGACTCATAAAAAATGCGCTAATTTAAATTGTGTGCCGTTTTTGTCTGTAAAGCGTATGAACGGGAGCAAACACACATTAATGCTAAGATAAATTCTCTCCATGGTTATGCTTTATGCATTTAAATGTACATCTATAGGATATCCATCTACTATTTTTCATTGCATGTCATACCTACTATTTATCATTTGGATCTGTCTCAGGTTTTTTGTATATCTCCGTTTTTTTTTTTCTGTTGTATAATTTGATGTAATTATCACACAAAAAGAAATTGTATGCTTTATGTGGAAGACGATTATCTGCATCACATTAATGGGTTTGAAGTGAAGAATTTATGATACCGGAGGCATGTTTAATTATGTGAGTGAGAAAAGTGAGAACACGGGAAAATTGGAACTGTTTTTTTTTTGTTCTTCTTTTAATCTAATAGATTTGCTTTGATAAATTTAAATAGAAAATAAATTGGAGTTGTATTCATAGCTGAACGGAGTTTTGTGAAAAAGATTTGGTATTGGCGATCACTAAGATAATAGATTAGAACAATGCTAAAATGAACATTTAAAACTGATGTGAAATTTGAATTTTACATTCCACAGCTTTGAGCTGTAAGCGAAAAAAAAATCAGATGTAACTGATGAAAAATAAATTTTCAATTCAAATGTAGGTATTAACAGCGTACATTACATTCCACAACTTCTATTTTTAACCAAAGCGAATATATCTTCCAATAAAAAAACTTCATCTTTTTTGTACCTATTTGGCACATTAAAATATATTATTTATTCTTCAGCTTTTTTTCACCAAAAGAAATTAATAAAATATTGAGTCAAAAATTGTGGACCTTTAAATTTTTTTCATTTTATTTCACTTTTCCTAAGTTGAAATGAAAAATGAATACGTTCCACGAAGACTAAAAAAAATTCACAACAGATTTTTTTAAAACAAGTATCAACAACTTTGTTTACATTTAGAAAGATATTAAATGATATACTGGAGGAAAAATTACATTTCCACTCCTGAAATTTTTGTCTTTCAATTCCTGAACTTTCAGCAAGTTAAAAAATTAACTATTTTTTTCTCTGTAAAGGATCGACATTTTCAAATAAATATTTAAGGTGTTTTTGATCTGTTAATATTATTTCACTTCCATGATGTGAAATGAAAAATAAATACCTTCCACAATCTTCTATTATTATTATTATTATTTTTTTTTTAATTCATCTGTAAAAGTATCAAACGCTTTTCAATTCTTTTCGTTTTATTTCACTTTCTCATTTGTGGAATTCAAAATGAATGCGTTCCACAATCTTTTCTTGCCTATATTTGGAGTTATTGAGTATGCATTTAAAAGGGAAAAAGCTGAGACAGTATCGGAAGATTAAAAATTTATCACTCAACCCGTTAAAAATAGAAACTGTGGAACGTAAATATTGTATGAATTTTTAGTTTTGACTGGAACTAGTCCTGAAATTCTTATTATTTAAACTTTTTTAATAGGGAAATGACTAATAGAGACAGAGCAATCCCTGCCCCAAAGCTCTTCTCAAAACAAATCAACCATTTTTACTCCACAACTGTAATTCAAGTATCTTCAACCATAACATAAAGTAGATAGCTTTTAGCTTATTTGCAAATTCAAGTAAAATCTGAAAAGAAACATAAAATATCAATGTTTAATTTATTTGTTGTTGTTTTAAAATTCACCGAAGCAAACTTAAAAAATGTTTGTTATCACATCAAACAGAGGACAGGATAAAGCAAAAAAAGGCATATACCACCACTAAATAGATACGAATAAAATAGACATTTAATAGCCAGAGAAAGAACTTATGCAGATTCCCTAAGGCGACCCTACTTAAAATGATACATCACTCACCTGTATTGTGACAGGTTAGGAGGATGGCAGACAGATACAAGTGAGTTTAAAATAAGGACGTGATATGAATTTATGAATATTTAATTTCTTATGGTTTTTGAAATTTATTTCTGTTTTTTTTGTGTTGTTGTTGTTTCTTGTCAAGTTCGAGGTGAGAAGAAAAAAAAAATGGCAAACATATAGTTGCACTTTTTTTCTGAAAGGAAAAGAACTATGTAAATGGTGCCTTAAATGCTAATTGGTTCAAAGAGTGCAGCGAACCGAATCTCCCTCCTTCATTCTGTATGTGGAGTCCACATTCTTCGAATTCTATTTTTATGCTGGTTTAGCTGGGTGTGAGAATTTTATACAATGGGAATAAATTTAACCTTTAAGTAGGAGATAGATACTTTGGCTTTGGTTTTAAATTGCAATGGTTTTGCTTGCTGAAGAAAAATGCGATCAATGACATTATTTTGCAATGAAGAAAGGGCAAAACAAAAGAAATTCTTGGATAGAAGCTGAAGATCAACATTTAACATTTTTAAACTTTTCAAGATGACAAAATGAAATTTTTAATAATTTTAAGGCAGATTGACTTTTTAAAAAATTATAGAAAATTCATGTGATAGAAAAATATGTTTCCTGATTTTGTGGAAATTCCAGTTAATTTAATAATTTCCATAATTTTTTTGAAAAATTACAACAATGAAAAAGCTGACTTCCTGTGCATTGCAATGCTTCAGAAAATTCTTCGATTTCTTTATTGACCAAAAAAAAAACGTTCTTCTTAATGGACTTGGACAACTCATATTCAACAATTGGTTATGCCCAGTGATGCATTAATCCGAGACACCCTTTTTATTGCGTGAAATTCAATTTTTATACAAAAAAAAGAAAGAGTTGATTTTACTTTTTTTTCCATCATCATCATCACCAAATCCCCCACTGTCACATGTCACTAATTTCAACTTCCGTACCGGAACAAACAAATTTTGGTTGGTTTTTCTTTTATGTTATAGTTGTTGTTTAGTCCACACCAAAACCCCCTTTTTTGCTGTGTAATTGTAGTTTCTATATTCTGTAATTAATGTTCCATATAGTAGCAAGAATGGTGGTCGTAGCATCATCAGCAAAATACAAATCAACTTGGAGGTAGAGAATTATAAACAGAAAAGTGAAAATGTTGAAATGTTGAAATATACAGGGGTGACTTTGTTTTGAAAAGGAAAAAAGGGCGGTAGATATTAAAGGGGGGTATTTCATCATTTTCTTTTACCTTTCTCTTCTTTTAATTGTGAATTTATATATTTTTTTAAAGTTATAATTGTTAAAAACACTTGGTAAATAACTGTGGAAGTCTGAATCTTCAACTAGAAGACTTTATTTGGAATGTCATGAGATAGTTTCTTTGATTTAATAACAGTGGAACTCAAAACTAGGAAGTTTTCACTCCAATATTACACTTCTTCCATTTTTTTGATTAAGTAAAATGATAACATTATTGGATTTTTCGGTAAATTTTGAGCTTTCTTTTCTTACCAACAAACACTTATGAATATTATATCTTACACATGTTACAGTCTTATAAATTTCAGTCAATGAAAAGGGCTACATATTTTACTCTCCGTAATTATTACTAAGCTCGGTAATTGCAGCTTTTAGAACACAACTTTACTTTATAAAAATGGATAGGTGCTTGGGCCCTTCAAAATCTTTAAACCGCCTCCAGCTATTTTGATTTTCAAACCTAATCCGTCCCTGTCAAAAAAGAACCTAATGTGACCATTGACCACGTAGAGCATTACGAAAGCGCAACCGAACTATATCCCTGTCAGTTTTTTGCTGTTGTTGTTGTGTAAGCTCAGAGACAATCCTAATAATTGTCTACCACAAAATGACATTGCGGTTGAATTTATAGATTTTTGCTGAAGCACATCGAGACCTCTGGGATTGCATCGTTTTGTTGACCAAAATCAGATACAAACTAAACCAAACCATAGAAAGACCATACTGCGCATCATGGTGGTGATGATGATGTTGATGATGACTTTGATGATTTTCCGCTCGTGGTTGAGTTCAAAAATACTTCCCCGATCGCCCTAAAAGTTAAGTGGTTTTTTGAAATGCATATCCGTTATTTGAATTCCATTCCCCACACATAAAGAGTTTTTTTTTTGTGTTAATCACATCAAAAGCAAAAGGGTGTGTTTCGGATACATAGCCGAAAGGTTCACCCAAAACACGCAATGCTCGAGAGCATTTTTTGGTAATAGATATGCAATCCCGTAGCCGAATTAAAATGGATCAAGGCATAGATAAATCTGAACTGCATGTTGGGGAAGGAAAGGGATTTATATTTTTAGGGTTAAAGTTCAATTAAGAGTATATTTCGTTATAAATAGACGAAGGCGTGAGTTGATGTAATTATTCTATTTTATGCCTCAAGTCATTTTAACTTAGGTATTTTTTTTTTGATGATTATTTTTTTTTTCGAGTGCGTTAAGTGGGCCCGATAAAGCTTGATTTCAAATTAATGTTGGATGGTGGTGGATTTGGCACTTTTTATTTTAAGTGGCGTTTAATGGAATTTTGAGGAGTGTATTGACCCATATGACAACAACATTAACAAAAAAACAATTAAGTAATATTTTTTGTTTTCAAAAAGATTAAGATAATGGGCAATGCATTGAAGGGGATGAGTTTTGTTTTATGATGAGGGCTAGAGATACCGGTAGCATAAGCCACTTTAAAGTTTTAAAACACTTGAACACTGTAATTATTATAAACTTAGGGATAAATTAGGCACTGAAATATTTTTTTTATTATAAAAACATTAGAATTTACTTTAATAAGCTCCGAAAAATTCGAAAACATTAAAATACATTATTTGAATTTCAGTTGCAAGGCAAAAATTCAAAAAAATAATACCAATAACAATTTTTAAAATTTCCAAACTTTTTGTTTTTGTTCTTCACTCTTCATTCTTCCCTCTTTCCTATTTGCTCTTTCTTTTTAATCCTTTTTTTGTTACTATTATTTTTTTTTTGTGCGCCATTTTAAATCGTTAACAAACTGTTTTTTTCACTTAGGTTAACATACATAGTTTTTACTTCCTGTGAAAGAATAACTTCAAAATGTTTAATGATGTGGTAAATTGGAAAATGTCTTTTAAATACTTTTTAAATAAACTTTTCTTTGAACTTTTAAAGTAACTTTAAAGTTCCAATGGCGTTTGGATAGAAAAAAAAACATCACAGGCAACAAAACAGCTTTTAACGAAATTCTCAAGAGAGCATACTTTTTTCCCCTCAAAAAATAGTAACAATAAAACACATCAAATTCTGTATGTGTTCAAAAAGAAAAAAACTTTCAATATCTACCTAGGTACATGAAATTTTTTTTTTCGTCTTCCTGAAAAAAAATTGAAGTTGTTGTAATTGTTGTTACTGTCATGAAGAAGTGCAGAATGTTTGAGAACTGAAGCCAATTAGGATACTGTTGTTGTTGTTGGTTTTGTTACCATTATTCTATAATTTGAAATGAAGAGCTAATTTTAAGAGCTTTAATAAAAGGAAATGAAATCAACGTCAACACTTGTTGAGAATTTTTGACTTTAATCAATTTTTTGAAAAACAAAAAAAAAATAGAAATATAGATAGTGATAGTGAAAGTTCAAGCTCCTTGAGTAAATGGTTATTTGATATGCAGTCGCTAAAATAGCCTCTGCTTCTATTTTCAAAATTGGCGTGCCCTAAGGTTCTGTCCTTGGACCTATAGTATTATGCATGTTAGTTAATGAATTTCTTAAAACTTTTTGCAGTGTGGAGAGTTAGCGCACATTAGATTCAAATTAATGTTCAATTTCTTATTATTAACCAACTCAGTTTTAGCTAAACACCACTATGGTGATATTTGAAAAACATTTATTTCCATTCAAACGAATTTACCTTATTTGAGATGCAATTCATTCAAGACTTTATCCACACATATTTCTTTTTATTCTATCTTGAGATATAATCTGCTTAAATAAACCATCATAAATATTTCTTTCAACAAACATTAGCTTCTTAACTTTATGTGAAACCACTCGCACAATGAACCAAACAAATATCCCAATTAGCGCTAAACAAGAGAACCCGCTCATTTTCCCCTAATTTTGTATATCTATTGATTTCCATACAAGACTCACCCTCCAAAGAATGAAAATCACGTCCAATGAAATATCTCCCTCTGCATAAATAGTAAATCAAAACCAAAACACAAAACACAAAAAATCACTTAAATAACCGCATTTAGTACTCTCGTAAGCATTTTATCCCCACTTAATAAATTCCAATAAAACAGCAATAAATTCATATATTTCATTCTATAAAATATAAATTTTCTACAAAATGAATATGAATATGAATAAATTTAAAAAATTATATCCACCAACTTCCCGCGTGAATCTAATAGACACATAGTGGCTTATTAGCTTCCTGTGAAAAAAAATTCCCCCCGCCCCGCATTGTCCTTCTCCCTCAACATATTAATAATTTCTACTTCTCACGTCAGAAAAATAATACAAACTTAGTTATTCCACATCCGTATTCCCCAAGTTAAGTCATATATCCATTCCCGCTATACTATAGCAGTGTAGTTATTATAGCTTGGGGATTTATGATAAGTTAATAATTCCCCTCTGTAGAGTTAGGTTGTTTAGTTCGATGATAATGATGATGGTAGACTTGATGGCTTCAATAAAAAAAAAACGCTAGGAGTCTCCAAGTGCGTTGTAGGTGTGCAGTTAATATGCATTTTGTATTATAGCATCCGGTCGTTTGTGAAGATACAAACGATTCATGTGACATAAGCCATTAGCTGAATATACTAACCACACGCTCCATAATGGGTTTTCTCTTTGCTGGGAGTTAGAAACTAGACATAGACATAGATAAGATAGAATAGACAACACACGTCGAATTGGACAAAAAAAACAGTCTGACATTTCGACGGCAGATTCTGTCATACGGTTAGACATAATTTTTAATTTTGTGACAGCTGCCAATAGTACGCAGAGTTAGGGCTTAGTAGAAGTTTTGGAAAAAAAATGAAAAGTAAACTAAGGAATATAGACTTTATTAAACTTCTTAAATGGATAATCTAATAGTCCTTAAACTACTATTAACTTCAAGTAACGCAAACATTTGGGACAGACTTTCATTTGACCGTAACGAATCAATAATATAAAAAGTTCCAGTCGATCTGATGTGAGCACAATTTTTATGTGTCAATAATATCAGTTTTGGGCAAACAGCTCTTAAACGATAAATGCTGTCGAAGATATGTTTGACAAGATTTTATAAACCACAAATTTCTCTACAAAAAATATTTAGTCATTTTTTTCCTGCGATCAATCATTTAAAAAATGTAGCGGTTTAATCGAAAATAAGGCCAAATATTTATGTTCAGGTTAAATCGATGCACAGGTACTTTTTAATTCTGACTTCTTCAGAATCAGACTTTTTGCTTACTTCTTCAGACTTCTGACCAATTTTGCCAGCCTTCTATTTTCTATGTGACTGTTCCAGAATTCTCTTCAAATGCTTCTGACTTCTGTATAACTTCTTCAGAGTTCTATATGACTTCTTTTTGATGTCTTTTTAGACTTTTATCTGATTTCTTCATCAGACTTCAAACTTCTATCCGACTTTGATACTACTACTACTGTCTGAAGTCTGTCTGCCTTGAATCTGCTCGTTTCCGCAGTTCAGACTCATGTTTGATTTATGTCTATGAATTCTGCTACCTTTTCTCCTCGTTTTTTTTTTCTTCTATCAGACATCTTTCTCTGAATTTGGTGTTCCGTCTGTCGTGCATTGGATAAGCTTTCTTTCTAACTCTCCACTGCCTTCCATATTTATGTCTACTGTGTTGTCTGACTTCTACTCCAATATTTCAGACATTTATTTGAATTCTGTTAGTCTTTATAAGTGGTATCAGACTTCTGTCTGTTTGCTTGCCGTTTGAGTCTGTCAGACTCCTGTCATTCGAACATCTGCCTTCTGTCAAATATTTTTGACATTTCAAACGTCTATCAGCCTTCTGCTTAGAAAAATCTATCAGACTTTTGTCTTGGTTTTGTTTTTTTTTTTCTTCTATCTTCTCTAAGAACAGAGAACTTTAACAACAACGTGCGACCTATTCGTGTACCTACTCGTCTTCATAAATTTTTTTATTTTTTGCACAACTGTCAGGATCACTGTAGAGGCAGGTGCGGCGGCTGACGACGGCGGCGGCGACACGGTGGCAACCAAATGTCATAGTCATTGAGCAAACGTCAAAGAAATGAATTGTTTATGAGTTTGAAAACTAAATGGGAAATGGAAATCATTTTGTAGACAGATAGGCACAGGTTTAGGTTAGAATGCATGTACCTATGCATGTACCTCTCTAACGAATAGACTTTGTTTGACCTGTTGTTTATTATTGCACAGTATAATTCCATTTGACTGCTTAATTGCAAATGACAGTTGTTTGCAGATGATGACTTTCCATAATGTGACAGATAGAGTGAGACACCATGAGGATACATTAGTTAAATAAATGAATATATATTTTTTTTATTTTTAGATGAAAAAAAAATTATAAATTTTTTTATTTTCTATTTTCAGATGTTAAAACACGTACAAATTTCGCCCTTAAGGAATCGTTCAGATTCCGTATCGTTGCGTTCATCAACATCATGTTCATCATCGATATGTGGTAGCCCAGAGCCACCATCAGACATCCAAAGAACACCTTCGCGGGCGTCGAGTTATTCCAGTTTAAATGAACAATTGCCACAGGTGAGTTAGATTAAAGATATTTAACTTTTTGTTTTGTTTTTTTTTTTTTTAAACATGAAGTCGATTAAAGCTATTTAAATTTGAATTAATAGATGGTAAACAGTTTTAGCTATAAGTACTTCTATAAATATAATAACAACTGTTGTTGTTATTATTATTGTTGGGAGGGATTAATTGTTACTTTAAATGTTGTTAAGAGCTATCTATATGGCGTGGCATGACATAAAAGGGGATTGTACTGTTTTTTTTGTATTGTTGTTGCTCTAGATCTCCATCTGGTGGTTTTCTAATGTAATTATTATCTATCGGTTAAATGGGATTATATATTGTTTGACGACAGACAAAGTTTGTGTGTGGTGTTTGTTTCGTGAGAAAGGATTAAAATATAAACAGTTTATTGACACACGAACTGTGAATGTGAACTGAAAACATCTGGTTTGGTTGGTAAGTAAAGTAATTTGGAAGGAGTTATGTGATTATTATCAATTAATTCATAAAATTTGATCACGATGTTCTAATTTATGGTCTTAAACAAGAAGCGGTTTAGATGGTGATTAGGGCGGTATATAAATATATTTTGCGTGTCTTGTTAATACCGGAAAACCTCTGGTCAAAAAGCCAAAAAATTGGAATTTCAACAACAATGGTTGTTCAATGTTTTGATCTTTAGAAAGATAAAATGAGGACAAGAATTCAAAAATATAAAAATTAAACATTTTTCCTAACACACCATAAACACGCCTCTATTTTCTATTGACCTTAATAAGTTGTAATAAAAATAATCAAAAATTCCGAAAAAAAAACAAAATTTTAATTTAATTTTTTAATTTTATTTTTTGGATGTTTTTTGAGGACGTTCAAACACATTCTTGCGGTTATGAGAAATTAATTGCCACTTCGTTGAGTTACTAATTTTTTTGTTACAATTTTTTTTCATATTTTTTTACTAAGTTCTTTTGAAAAATTTTGTTTCCAGAATTCTAACATTTTTTATTAAAAAAAAAAATATTTTTTTCGACAAAACTTTTTTTCCACAAATTATATTTTGATACATTTTTATTCTTTCGGTTCAAAAAGATTTTCAATTGGTAAGCAACCAATAGATTATTTAGATTATTTTTTATAATTTTTTTCGTAGTGTTTTCAAACAAACAAGGTGATTTTCTCGTGTTTTTCAAAAGTCCATTGTATAATATTAGAGCCAGTAAATATTCAGTTTAGGGCAAATCACTCCCCTTGCCCCTACCTCTGGGTGCCTATGGCTCTCTGTTCAGAGCTCTATTCTGAGGTCTATTCTGAGCTAATAAAAAAAAACACCCCCTATCAAACCACAGACAGAAAAAAGTATCTACAAAAAAAATTATTTAAAAACAACTCCTAAGAATATGCAACAAACTCTTCCTCAATCGGAAAATAGACGATCTTACTTCAAACTCATTAATCCTTGGATTAAAATTTAAATAATGGATTACAAATATTTTGCAATTAATGTTCTTGTTTGAAACGAAAGTCACTCACAGCAAACCAACAATGTTAAAATTCAAAATAATTCTTTTTAACGTACTCGATTGCCTAAGTATATGCAATTATTTTGGATTTTTATGAATCTTAATGAATTCGTGCAATAAACTTCCTCAGATTTTTTTTTTTAACCAAATTCACTCAACGTAAAAGAAGATAAACTTGGGACTGAGTCGTTTTCTCGTATTGTCGTAAATTTAATTTAATTCCAATATATGATGTATTGAGAAAGAGAGCATAAACTGCTGGGACTCATATTTCAAGTGAAGGTATTTTTTTTTATTTTCCATAGATATTTTTCCCTCGTCAATACGTGTTTATAAATTCAAAAAAAAAAAAAACAGAAAGAGAAAGAGAGAAAAAACTCCCTTTTAACATACAGGATGTTGAATTATAAGCTTAGGAACGATATACCTAACCTAAAAGCAAAGCATATAACTAAAATCCCTGTTAAGTATGAGATGTCATGCAATCTTACGTATCAATGCTTTGAGGGATATAAATCGAAATTATTATACCTTCCCCGAAAAAGGATTTAGAGCTTTGACTTTGGGGATAATACGCTCGTACAAATAACATAACCGTACCTACACCTTAAGGTGTTATCAAATTTGAATTATTTACGAAATTGGCTATAGCAAAAAGAGAGAGATTTTTGTGTGAATTATTCAAAGTAAGTACTATCTACTTTTAGGATGATATGAATATTTTTGGAAAATGTATATATACATAGTATATACCAGGGCGTTATGGGTGTGGACCTTTAAGGCACTTATCGTTCAAAAATGTGTAGATTTAAGCTGTCAGTTAATGCATAAAGAAGATGATGACGAAAGATAAGAAAAGGTTCAACGATGGTAATAGCATTTCGAATTTCGATGGAAATGAAAATTTGTGTAAGAGTGGGCAATTTTTTTTTTCTTTGAGAACATGGCCGATTTTATTATTTTTTTGCAGAAATAATTGAATTTATTGATGTACTTATAAAGGCAAAAAATGGGAACTCTTAATATGGTTTTAACCTTAACTTCTGTCAAATGAAAAATAAATCTTCGAATAAAAAACTAAGCTCCTTATTTCTTCCCACAGTGTTTAAGAAAAAAAAGCACAAAATTATGGGATAACTTTTTCTTCAAGTACTTAATGTCACTTTAATAGATTTTTCTACCAAGGGATAGAAGAAACTTTCAGACAAAGCAATGTATGTTTTTGTTAATTTTCAGTTAGTGTTCGGTTAAGATTTTTCGTTCCTGGCTATTAAATTTAATTTTTAATTTTGTGTAATTTAAGGACATATTGGAAAAAAATTATTTTTTTTAGAATTCTTTTTTGTTAAAGTTTTTTTTTGTCCCATTTTGTTTGCCAGTTATTTTTTTTTTTGATATTTTTTGGAAACAAAATTTTCTTTGCTGTAGTTTATTTTTAACACGCTTTTATTAGTTTCACCTGTATGTTTGTTTGTTTGTTTGTTTGTTTGTTTGTTTGTTTGTATGTATGTAACTGACTCGTTGGGGCTCAATTTTGCCCCACTTTAAGCGATCAGATTTACTTCAAATGTTGTAGACTTATCAACGACCACCGACAATACAATATTTTGATAAGCTTATCTCATTATTCTGATTAGGACTGTCAGGATTAGTGATTTTAAGCAAAAGATGAAATGGTTCGATTACGAAATAATTCATAAGACTTGTTCGCAAATAAAGTTATACCACTATGTCTCGCTGTTTAGAGATGCAACTGTTAACATATCTGTACATATTAAAGACGGTTTTATAGCAAATCGAACTAAAAAGTGAAAAATAAAATATAGTTTAAAAAAACTAAAAAAACACGCTTTAATAGCAAATCGAACTAAAAATCAGAAAATAAATTTTAATTTATATTTTATTCAACGGTTATAAGAAGTATACTAACTCATCAATATGTTTCAATAATTTTCAAAAATTCTAAAATAAAAATAAAGTCATGAAAAGCAAATAAATTTCATTGTAAAAAAGCGTGGGGTGCTCGATATCGATTGTTGTAAATATATGATTAGTAGTTATTTGTAAACATAGAGTTAGTATAGAAATATGATATAAAAAGCACCCCAAGCTTTTTTACAATGAAATTCATTTTCTTTTCATGACTTTATTTTTATTTTAGAATTTTTGAAAATTATTGAAACATATTGATGAGTTAGTATACTTCTTATAACTGTTGAATAAAATATAAATTAAAATTTATTTTCTGATTTTTAGTTCGATTTGCTATTAAAGCGTGTTTTTTTAGTTTTTTTAAACTATATTTTTTTGAACAGTTTTTTTCAACAGTTTAGTTATTTTTTTCAAGGGATATAAAAACATGGTCCCTAAAAGAAATTAATAACGTAAAAACATTCACAGAAAAATTTTCTTCAAAATCGGTAGAGCTGTTTTCTTGTCTTAATGGTTATATGATAGGTACCCTGATTTTGGAAACTAAGCAGAAAATCAATTTTGTCTCTTTGGAATGTTCGACAGAAAGGTACCCGTAATGTATGTCTAATTAAAATCTCGAGTTCATTCTTTACTTTAATAACACAGATCAGGCATTTTTTAATTTAATAAACGTATTTTTGAACAATCGAACACTCATAATCCATTCACATCAAAGAAAACCAATACTTTCTGAAAATGTTTTTCCTTTCTGCAAATCCTTAACCCTCAAAACAAGCAAAATCAACTTAACTAATGAAAGTCTTGAAAAACACAAGAAATTTTTTCTGAAGAATTTCAAACAACCCGTTTTCTTCATCAGAGTCCATAAGATTTAAGATTATTTTCCTTTAGAGCCAATTATTACCAAAGTTTTTTTTTTGTTAAGTATTGCGTTCGAAAATTCAATGTTTTTCTTTGAAGTCAAAGTTTTTCGACCTTATGTACGTGACTTAAAAAAAAAAACAAACAAACTTTAAATTACCAAGGACAACAAACATAACTGATTTTCAATTTCTTCGAAAATGTTTTCTCTCATTTTCTATATAAACAAAACAAAAAAAAAGTTTTTTTTTGATGAAATCAATTTATAAGTGGAAAAGAAACTATAAAACGTAGGAAATCGAATCCCTTGACGACAAGGACGTTACATTGGTCACTATAACAACCGCACGTAGGTCCTTACGTAATTTAAAGTTTAATTTCTTCAATGTCAAAGACAAAGGACTCAGGCCAGTGCTTTATCGATATGTCGAGTTGAGGGCTAAAAGTTCAGATTATAGATTGGGTTCAGGTCCAGTCAATAATACAATACAATAAGTGCGGCATAAAAGGATCGTATTGAAAAACTTTTTATTTCCTTCTTTGTGAAGCTGTTTTTTAAAAAAAAAATTTTTAAATTAAAAACATCGGTTCACTTTGTATTGTTGTAATAGTTCACCTGAATTAAACCACAAAACAAGTTCTCATTTCTATTCATAAAGATTTATTTTTTTCTAGGAATTATGTGAATCATGTGTTGCTAAAAGGATACCTAAATAGAGGCTATTCGAAAGGAAGTGTGCCTTAATTGAAGGAAGTGAGGACAAAATAGTGTAGGATGGAAGAACTTAATGCCTGGGACATAATATGCATGAATAGACATGTGGCAAAAATTCTATTTTATCCTTGAAGGATTTTTCTAACCTTTTGTTTGTATTTAGCTATATACTCCATTTGGGATTTTGTCAAGTACTTTTTTCTACGTTTTTTTTTTTTATTTGTGGAATAGAATCAGGCACGAGGATGAGTTATTATTAACGCTTGAATAGAAGAAGGCGTAAATTTTTTTATCGACTACAGGAACCCGTTTTTTTATGATATTTTGGTTTTGAATAGGATAAAAGTGTAAGGACAAAAACTATATATATCTAAGTGGGCAGCTTAATAGAAAAAAAAAATCTAGGAATTGCGTTCCAATGATTTTGATTTTATGTTCCGATGAGCAGAAAATTGAATTCAGATTGAGAATAGTCAGTCGTCGTATATGGTGTGTTTATTATTCCCGTGATATTTTCAAGGTTTTGTAATACTGTGGTTTTTTTTCTCGAATTTTTGATTGATTGCTTTTTAAAGAAGAAAAAACGATTGACCTTTATTTATAGGCACCTGATTGAGATTTTTTCCGACTATCTGACAGATAAAATAAAACAATCGAATTAACAAAAAATATTAAATAAATTCCAGAACTCACTTCAAACATTCACCCTTGAATAAATTTATTAAAAAAATATTATCTTTTTGAGTGAAGAGAAATATTTGAGTTTTCATTTCCTTTGTCAAAACAATTTGTTGCTTTTATTTCTTATTAAATTTTTTGGAATTTTTGTTCTGCTGGAATAAGAACTGAAATTTCTGTGAAAATTCATTTTTTTATTTGTATCAAAAGTGAAAAAGTGATGTGAAATTATTTTTGTGGAACATATTTTATTTCCTTTTGCAAAGCAAAAATGAATAAATTAAATTAATTCTAGTTACCAGTTGTATTTCTATGTTTCAATTCAAACTTTCACTATCAAAAATAGGGTGTAAAATAAAACCATGTGAAAATTTCTGTGAATGGATGTGAAATTATTTAATTATTTACTATTGAATAAAAGTGTGAACATGTGAAAATTTTTTACGGTTAAAATTTGTTCACTCCACATTTCACATATCTGCATCTTTTTACCCTTCTCTTTCTGTATGTAACGAAAGTGAAAATGTGATGTGAAATTAATTGTGGAGATAGATGATAAGATTACACTGAAAAAGAAATTAATGTTAAACAATTTATATTCTTCATTCCTTTAAATTTTTCTCTCCAAAAGCTAATATTCCTCGCAACTTAAAAGTTTCCCCCCTGGTTTAAATGCTTTGTGGAGCGTATTTAATATCAGAAGTGGGATTCATCTTCAGGTTTAAAAGATGCTTGCTAATTATTAGATCTTAGTTTAAAGATTCAACATTTAAATACCTAAAATTTAAGGATCTTGAAATTCCCATAAAGTGAAGAACCTTCCATGACGCATGCCAAATATTTTACACATTTGCGTAAGACTCATCACAAATGTACGTACTCGTATATGGAAATGTTTAATTTAAGAGGATGTACGTGTTTTATGCTTCCGTATGCTTTTTAGAACTACATATCTTCATTCTACCTTTTCACATCATGGTAATTTCAATTAACGTGCAGGTAGGCATAATATGCTGACTATAAGCTACATGCCTTTGTAATGATGTCTAAGGACTACATCACAAAATGATAGATACCATTTTCACTTCGAGTCCTCGTAGAGGTAATAGTCAGTCAGTGTAACGCTATTATATTCAAATAGTTAAACATTTTACCTTCATATTCTCGTAATGTATATGTACGTTCAGTGTGTTTACTTAGTTCTGAATTCTTAATTCATGTGAAATGTGGTAGGAATTTAATTGAATGGAATTTTCAGGATCTAGTTTTGTGGTGTTACGTATATTTGTTTGAGATTGACAAGATAACCAGGAAAATCTGTATGGAAAAGCAGTGTAGCTACCACTGTAAGTTTGAGGTAAGACACAAAATTGTCAATCATTTATTTCCTTCTGTAAAGTAGCATTACATTTGTAAAGCAGTTTGACTCGAGAAAAAAATCCATAAAATAGAAATTAACTATTTTCTCTCTGAAATATGAAGCGAAAAATATTGTGGACCGTATTGAATATTCATAAATTAAGTTGAAAATTTATTATATTTACACATATTTCAAAATATTTTGGTGTGAATTTCAAAATTTCGATTTGAAAAATTGTGTGGAACGTATTCACTTTGGTAAGTGTGTCTACCACTGATAATTAAGTCTGTGGAACGTAGCTTTTCGTTATCTCTCCTTAAAATTTGGAAGTTAAAAATTGAATTATTCCAATAACAGTCATAACTCGAAAGTGAAAACATTTAAACATTTTATTGAGCACATTCGAATTTAAGAAATTTCTTTCGTTGAAAAGTCAGAGAAAAGAAAAAACTTTGTCTATTACTTGTTAATAATCTTAAGATTATTTTTTTATGAAATAAACCTCCCTAGTTCGTGAACTTTTTCACCCCAATTTACAAACCGATGATATTTTTTCTAAGAAGATAAATTATTTCCTGTATATTTAAAGGTATACAGATTGTAAATTTCAAGCATTACATTTATTTCAAAAATTACATTTGAATTGAATGTCACCCACAGACAATTCTTGATTTTTTACCTTTACAGAGAAGAAAAAAAAAAGGAACGTGGAATGTGCATCAATTGGTTCATTTCTTAGGATGTTCAATTGAAGACATGATGATTAAATTCCCAAAGAACTCGGATGCTATAAATAGAGTAGATTTTATATAAAAATAAATAGGATGTGACTGAAAAGATAATTAAAAAAGTCCAGAAGTAAAGTTTAAAATATGTTCAACTAATGTGTAATGGACATTTTATTTTGACGTCGAGATAAATAATGTTTTAGAAAATAAAACACGAAAAGGCTATACATACTGAACACTTTGTGGAAAGTCCTACCAACAATCATGTGGAATCGATTTTCTTTCTATTTATATTTTAAATTCATTCTTCTATATAATTTTTTTAAATGGAAATTCAAGATTTAATGGAAGAAAAAAAAGAAATTAAAAAAATATACATATTCCGCACTTGAATTTAGTGGAAACAAAACAACTTATTTTACATATTTTAAGACTTTAATAAATTTTTCTTTGAACAATTTAATTTTTGATTCCATTTATTTTTTAATGCTATAACTAACTTAGACTGCAAAGCTTACGATGTAAACAAATGTGGAACATATTTCTCATACTTGCAATGCGTGCAGCGAACTATTTACTATTCTGTGCACTGCAGCTATGCATAGAAAACCAATAACATAATTAAATTCTTAAAAAGTATAGGTCCCGAGATGCAATCTTGTGGTACACCATTTTTTTCATAGAATCCTATACATGTAAATACATTATTTAAATAAAAGTAAGAAATTTCTAAAGTCTTCTTATGTTCTAAAACATTTTAATATTCTTAACAAAATAACTCATAATTCATCCATAGAGAAGCAGATCATTCAACCCGTATTGCTGACGGTCTTTTGTGGTTCCATTATTATATTTTCCCTTATTATTTTTTCTTTATCATATTATTATAATTGACAATTCGTAAAAATTGTTTAGATGGTGCCTTAGGTTCATTTCTTAATCAAGGCTTTATTAAGGTATAGACAAAAAACACGTGTCTAGTTTCCCTCTTCCGTTTTTATAATATTGATTTCATAATAATGTACGAGAGGAACCAAAATCCTTTTTTTTTAAACTTATTTTTAAATCTAGTGCATATAATAATAGACGTGACAAGTGTCTCCTTACACTGAAAGTGGAAACCCTGAAAACGATAGAGGGGAGATCCTTCGTCGTTTCCTTCGGAAATACTCATACTCAATGATGGAATAGAAAATAGCTTATTCTTTTTTTTTTTGGAGATAAATTATTATCTTTAGGAAATACAATAAAATAAAGGCACGTGTTTTATTTCTTTGTCTTTTATTTTCAATCATGATTTCTAAAAATACCTACTTCCTTCACAAAAGGATCAAATTCTCCTTTTACTTGTTTAAAAGAAATTATTATTATATTCGTACTGGAATTGAAAATCAATCGTTGAGATGAATCCGATGAAAAAGAACAACTGGTTGAGGTTTGGGCGATTCAGACAGAAAGAAATTGCGATATTTGAGAATTCATGGAGTTAAACAGAAAAATTATTTGGAAGGAAAAACGAGATTTTATTTTCTTAAGTTAATTTTTAGCCTTTACAAATATCAAAAAAAAAAACAAAAAAAACTCGACACAGGCGAAGCTAATTAAAAATCTATGGAAAAAAGTTTTATCACACAAAACAAAAATTGTGAAAAAATTTACAGTGAAAAAATTTGTTTCGAAGACAAAATTTCTTTGAAGAAAATAAAATTAGAATTTCAACAAAATTTTTTGTCAAAAAAACCACATCAAACCAAAAAAAAATCATTTTTATTAAAAAAAACAAACAAAGTAAAAATTTACATTAAAAAAAAATAGAAATATTTTTATCAAAAAAAAAAGTTGAATTGAATAATTAAAAATAGACATAGAATGGAAATAGCAAAGTTTCAAAAAAAAAAACAGGTGAAAACTTAATCAAAATTTTGCCGTTAAAAATAATTATCAAAAACAAACAGTTAAATGATTCAATGAGTCAGTGCTATGCATGTTATTATTTATCAGTTCTAACATATTTGATAAAAAAAAATCTCACAAGAATATGCAATGTTATTTTAAGAACTGCTCACAAAAATATGCAATGATTTTAGAAGTCATACAAAAGTATGCAATATGTTGATTAATTTAATTTTTAAATATTTTATTTTATTTCTATTCAATTAATTTTTTTTTAATATATTTTGTTTTCAAATTAAAATAACACAACTGATAGTTCAATGATTTCATACCAAAATTAAAAATCAAAACCCTACAACACAACAAAATATGGAAAATAAAAATAGAATAAAAATATTTGGATCAAATCAATCAAACAAATGTCTTTTGTAAATTCTATTTTTAATACACCCACAAAAAAAAACAGCTCCCTATCCCTTGTGAATCTTGTGATCCTTCAACATGGAGATGTCGGAGGACTTTCTCTGTTATTTATTTGTTTTAACCTATAACACAATTGATATGGTAACTATTGTTGTATAGACCAACAATACTTTTTAGAATGTAAAATTAAAATTCAATTGGCAACATACATAGAACAGTTTTTTTTTTTTTTTGCACAAAGGCAAATATGAGGTACACAAAAACCTCGGCTGGAATGTATACTACATTATTCATTCAATTTATTTTTTTTTATAGTCACGTTTCATGGCACAACGAAAAGGATGTGTGGAATATTATCTTTTTTTGTTGTTGCTGTACGTTGGACTGAGATTGAAAAATAATTTGCATTCAAGTGAAACTCTTGGAATAAAATACTTAAAATGCATGAACTCGCTCTTCATTCTTCATATATTTTAATCCTTGATATTTTTGTTCATATGTATGCAGGATATACATAGGTGCTTATACAAAGGGGAGTTAAGAGTAATTGCATTAATTCTGTGGTTCAGTTTAATCATACACACTGAAAATCTACATAGTCCTTAAAGAGGAAAACCAGAAATATTTATTCATAGGTTTTAAACATTTGGAAAAAAATATCTAATATTTAAAATTTATTTATTTTTTGGATTTCAAAAAGCTTTTTGATAAAGCTTTTTGTTTATTGCTAAAAATAATTAAAAACTTGCAAAAAGCTTTTCATAAAATGGGCAATTTTTTTTTTTTGCTGATAGTAGTTCTAGTTTAAATTCCTTTTTTTCGAAAAGATTTTTTTTTCTTGAAAGTTTTTGTTCATAATTTTTTATTTCAAAATAAAAAAAATATTATAGGACAAACTTTGTGTAGACATCTTCATTTTTGTAATTTTTTTGTATAATATTTTTTTTAGGCTAAGAATTTCATTTAAAATTTTCTTTTAATTCCAGAAAATGCTTTTTTTTAAGTATTTTTTTTCAATGAAACTTTATTTAAAAAAAATATATATTTAAATTCATTATTTTTTTTATTATGTTTTATAGACCAATTTTTGGTTTTGGACAAAATTTACTTTTTTGGGCAATTCTTTTTCACTGATTTCTTTTTTCTTCGGCTTGAAAGCAAAAGCAAAAAAAAACGAAACCATAAAAATCTATTTTGTTTATCATGCTAAAACAAATAAGGACATGTACCCCAAGCTAAAAACATTTCGTGATACTTATTTCCAATTGAAATTCTGAACACATTCTTAACTTTTCCACATGGACACCACTTATTTGCTCTCCTTTTTTTAAAAAGGTCCTTATGGAGACTAAACAAACAATAAATGCCTTATTAAACCTTATTTTATCAAATCAAAAAGAATAAATAAAAAAAAAAAACAAATACAAATTTCCTTAAACTTTAGCAATGTGATTAGGAGGATAATTTCTTTGACCTTTTTTTCCTTTTTTTTCATTTCATTATTTTCCTTTTTTTATGCCCACACAGGAAAACAAATCATTTTTTTTTAATATTTTTTTTTTCTTCAGAGACAAAAAATAATAAAAGCACCTGTACCTTAATGTTTTTTTTGTGGGTGTATCGATTTACAATCTACTTATACCTATAGTTTTTTCCTTTTTTTTCAAAGGAAAAAATTTAAACATTTTATTGCGTATGAAGGATATTCAATGAAGTGAATAAATTGCGGAACAAGTACAACTCAATAAAAAAGGGTTAACATAAGGTTAAAGTTGCCTCTTTCCCCAAAATTTAATTTCAAACAACAACCACTTCAAAGCAGAGTTGAATAAGTAAGTAAAAAAACATTAAGCCCAGACGGAGCTGAACATAAAACGGATTCCCTCAAGGATTCTAATTTCTTTTTTTTTTTTGCACTTATGAAGAAGATCCTTATCGATTACAGCCTCTGCCTATAACAAGTCCTTGTTTTTAAGTAGGTACTTGTCTTCAATATCAAAGTGGATTCTAATTTAGTTGAGTCTTTTATGTTTACCTTTTTAACCTCTATGTTTTTTTTTAAGGTACCCATCTATTTGGGGTTTAATTTTAAGAATATAGCTTAAGGACTATTTTCTTAAACCAAAAAAGGGTAAAATATCTTCTTTGTCAATTTTACGATAGACCAAGAGTGGAGTCAATAAATTTTTGATATGTCAAATTTATCGGTTTACTCAACATAAACAATCCATACCAAAATAATGGCACTTAAGGTATATTAACTTAACTTGCTTTGTGTCTTCAAATAAATCTTAACTTTATTGCTGAATAAAATCCTTTATATTTTTTTTGGGAAGGATCTGTCTCCGGGTCTCTCATCAAACTTTGTATCATCTTTAAAACCAAAGTATTTTTCTTTTTTTTGGAATATCCGAGACAAATTGTATAGCTAAGCATCTACACTTAACAATTGCTCTCAAATGGGCTTTCATCACCACCACTCATCACAAGATACTTTTTATCTGCGGAAAAGATACTTTATTCAGTCTTTTTCGTCTTTCAACAGTATGACATTTTATTATACAATAATGAAGAAGCTGTGAAATGAAATTCATCACGTTATCGTATAGACATAATTATGTTGGTATTTTGTATAGAATAAAATTTTATTTTAGCCTACTTTCTGAAGAGTATCTATCGCACATAACATTTTTGTTGTGAGATTGTATAGCGTGCCAAAACATCATCAACATTTCTGTCATCATCGTGTATCATCTTTTCGTGTCGTCTTTTGTTTGTTCTTAGTTTTTTTTTTGAAAACATAAAGCTCAAATATTGATGGTTGTTCCGTGAGATTCTTCCATTGGATTACCATAAAAATGTAATTTTTATTACTGGGAATAGAAAAAAAAATATGTAAACTGAAAAACTTTTAGTCGAAATTCAGGTTAGCGTGATCCTTTGAAATGCTACTTTTTGTAAATGGATACACGATTTCATACGTCTATAGATTCTTACGGAAATAATAGAAAATGCAATTTGCATTTTCTGATTGCAATCATCCTGTTTCTTCTATGTGGATTGTATGTGGATCGTAATCTATTTTTATTTTTTTGTTTTCATGTTGTGCAAATTATGTTCTAGTTTCGATTTTGTACTATAATTTATAACACAAAACTGGTATCGTGATGAGGATGTTCCTTTTTTGTGTTTTTGGAATTTTTAAACTTTAAACAAAACTGATATTAACTTTTGGTCTATTTCACACGAGTATTTTTGTATCTACATACCCTGCCCTGGCTATTTATAAATTGGTTACATCCTACACTATTTTAGATTAGAAAATACTCCTTTTTCTTGCATAATGCGTGATTGTATTTAATTTAGTGGAATTTTGTATAACCCATTTAGGGATAGAATACTAGATACCGAGAACGAGTATGTATGTAGATACACAGCTAGATTGTTTTTCCGGGTTTCACTTTATTTCAGTGGTGGTTTGTTGTCTTATCTTTTGTCTTTTTTTAATGCATAATGTGCAGCTAGACAAAATGTATCTTGCAGTTGTATTTTTTTTTAATATAATTACAGGATGCACTGTGATAGGTACTTATGTGATGAAACAGTTTGTAAGATTGAATTTAAAAAGATGATTTAGATTTGATTTGACTAAAAGGGAGGAAGCTTTCAATTATACAAATTTTAATAAAATAAATATATGTACGCAGGTACAACACTGATTGACTGATGGAATGCTTAGATGATTTATTACTTGCTCTGATTTTTTTTTTTTGAAAATATTTCTTTTACAATTTAAATATAATTTTAGGTAGGTAATGTTTTTATAATACTTCGTTTTTTTTTTTTGAACAATTTTTTTTCGACGAATCTTTTTTTCTTCAATTGCAATTTTTGATTTTTATTTTTTGCTATTGTTGTTATTTTTTGTTTAGCATTTTTTTTTTTTAATTCTAATTCAACATTTAGCACCAAAAATTTTTTAGGTATTTAAATTTATTCCTGTTTGAAAATACCTTAGAATTACTTAATTATTTTAAACAGTTTTGAGTGTATAATTGTTTATATTTTTATAGAACTTCAATTTTTAATAGCACTTACTTAAATAAAAACTTTGAGCTCAAATTAATCTGCTCATAAAATATAAATACCTAAGTTGGTTTTAAAAATTGAATTAATAAAAATTCAATTGAATCAAAAAAAAAAAAAAACAATACAATAATATACAAAAATACAATTTTTTTTTGTAGAATTATTTCTTGACCACTTTTTTTACAAAATTTTTTGGCTGACGAAATTTCGACAAAACTTTTTCACAATAAATGTTTTTGACCATTTTTTTATTTTTGGCAGTTTTGTTTTGACCTAATTTCGTCGCCATTTTCGTTGAAAATATTCTACGCAAAATGGGCAGCGACAAACTTTTTTCCAAAACAAGAACTCTTTTGTTTTCTAGAAGTGAGCTTGTTCAAGAGCAGCAGAATAAATTCATAGAAAATAATTGATGTGATTATTAACAATTGAAATTTTGTAAAAAAATATAAAGTTTCCTACTCTTAATAAATTCCCAACTGTCGAACCTTAAACCAAAGCTTTAATTTTTTTTTCTAAGGTAGGTATACATATCTTGTTTGCCCCTTAAGAATATAAAAAAATTAGTTTTTTTTTTTAAATAACGACATCCCAAATTATAATCCATAAAAATATTATAATGACTGAAGTGTACTTGGTGAATACCAACCTTAATCCACATGACAAAATTATAACAAAAAAAATAATAATAATTTTTCTTTCTCTGTTTTTTTTTCAGACAACCATTAAAGTATTTACAAGCTGTTTAAAAATTGACATCGAATATAAGACATTAGGTATTCAATGGGACACAACCAGCAAGGAAGTAATTGGACAGCTGTTAAGAAGGTAATGATTTCAAAACATCCCTTTAAAAATCCATTATAAGCTAAATTTTTAAATGTTGTTTTTTTAATGACTATGTATAAAACATAACAATTCAGTATAATGAACTTTTTTCTTTGTACAAATTTTATGTAGACAACCAACAAAATTTTGTATAAATTAATATTTAATTTTGACACATTGAGCTCCTTTTTTGTATATCGCAGGGAAGGTTATTCGACCTAAAAACAAAAACCTTTTTTCTGTGTTATTAAATATTATTTGTTTCGTTGCATAAATTAAAATGGCAAAAAACAAACAACGACAATTCAGGCCAAAAGCAAATCCTAGGGTTTAAATATATAAACCTTGTCTACTGGCTTTTAATTATTTTTTCTTATTAAATTGTAGATACAGGTCATACCATAAACCAAAATTAAACACATAATAAAAATACTCAAAAAAGAAAGACAATAGTCAAATTAAGAGCAAAGAACTCTCATTTATTTGACATTGTTGATGGATAGCTATGAGGCTATGACCATGTGATATGACTCTGACAACATTATTCTATATTTATACATGTTTCATGGATTCTTGTCTCGTGTAGCATATTAAATCAGTTCACAGAACTTTGAACTTTCATCTTCATGTACGTACCTAACAATATCAACTTCTGAATTATAATCTTGTAAACAAAAAAAAAATTATTCAGTCTGCAGAAGTTGAATTAATATTCTTATGTTACATTGTTGTCTGTCAAGTTTCAAAAAAAAAAAATCTGTTGTATTCGTAAAGTTTGAAGATGGATAACGAAGTGTTTTTCAAATTAATCCTTTAAATATATAAGAGCATACGAGTGTACAGCACACATAATGTTCGACAGTATGTAATCTGATAAGATTACACATCATGAGGACATAAGAGAACTTTTGCAATTTCTCTTTTATATTTCAGTTGTACCTATATAGAGAAGCCACAGTAAGACATTCCTTTAATTTGGGATTGCAGATAAATTTTAATGAATTTAGCCTCTGACATTTTGGCCTTTAATTGTTTTATAAAGTGAAAGTCTTTGTTATATACACAAATCGAAGAGAACTTTTTTTTTAATGAAACTGTTTTTGAATATGTATATTTTGGTATCAAATGAAACCACAATATTAAATTGGTTTAGAAAATGATTTACAAGGAATTACGTTCATAAAGGTTACGTGTTGCCTTAGAGAAAATAAAAGGGATTTACTAAAGGTGGTTTTGATTAAAAATGCGAATTTTGACTTAGGTAATGTAAAGGTCAAAATAGTTTATTTCACCAAGGGAATTTGTTTAAAATCAAGCTATAAATAGATTTTATTACAACAACGTCACGTATTTATTGAACACAACAATTTAATGAATTTGTTAATGCAAACATTTTTTTTTAAACCCCCAAAAAAAATTGAGATGTAGAATAGTTACAAAACGTAATGTAAAATTGAAATATTATTACGTGAACTTTACCTACTTTAATTATCAAAAAATTTTAATTTTTCAAATTTTATTTAAATTTTTTTTTAAATTTTCGCAACATTTTTCCGAAAAAAAAATTTTTTGTCAATTTTTCCTGGCAAAAGTTTTTTTATGTTTTTTTTATAGATTCCTTCGAATTTGCAAGATATTTAAAAAAAATGGGACCTTCTTGCCTTGCGCCTTTAAAAACGAAATTAACGGTAACAAAAGACAAGGACACCTGCGGAGAAAAATTTATTCAAAAAAAAATCCAAAGAAGAACCAAATGAAATTTTTTGAAATTATGGAAAAATTTTTTTATTTTTTCCATAAAAAATTAATATGATTTGCTTTATAATAATTTCACCCTAAAAAAAAAATTACTGACAAGAAAAAAAACCTAGAACATAAATTGTCAAAAAATATTTTCTAATCAGTTCCTTGATTTAATGATTGAACGTATGTTACAGTATTTTATATTAATTTATAAATACAAAAATATTCCAACTCTTGAATAAACCTAATCCTATTAGAATATTTTAACTGTCGAAGAATCCTAACCTTAATAAGATTATGGTTAAGAAACGCTATGACGTAACGTACATATGAAGCAAATAATACATATATGTACGTTATGTTTAAATTTATTTTACTTTTTTTGTTCTAAAAAGTTCTCTTAAAATATTATTTCTAATACTTTGAAGTATTTTTTGTCAACCAATAGCTTAACGTAATGACGAATGAATGAAAATAAATCCGTTTATATTAAAATTAATATAAATTAATATAATTTAAAAATAAATATAGTTTCGAAATCTAGAATTATAAATTCAAAATCTTGAAATATAATATCTGCCAGCTGAATCGCTTAGTTAGACTGGCTTAACCTTAGAATACTTAGTAAAAATTATAAAGCTAGAGAAATTCGTGATAACGCAACGTAACGTAACGTATTTTTTGTGTTTCACATTACAAACTCGTAATTACTTTTCTAAAAAATTCAACATTATTTCGAGAAGTTGAAATCAAGTTGTTGCCAGCAATATATATCAACAATCAGCCTCACCTTTGTAAAAGAAAAATGTAGATATTTCCAATGACGTACGTAACGTAACTTAGTAATTTTTCTGCCTTTGACTTATATTTTTCTCTTATTTTTTTTTTCAGACTTAAAATGCGACATCGAGATCCACGTCTCTTCTACCTCTCAATGGAAGTGAGTGTTCGTCGTGCTGGTGTCAAGACAATTCTTGTCCTCGATGATGATACTCGTCCAGCTATTTTACAAGCTTGTCACCCAAAAGGTGAATCACGGTAAGCATTGCATCAAACACACAAATCATTACAGATTATGTTTATTTACCTATGAACTTGTTTATACAGTTTCTGTCTACAATTACGACCTGGTGGCCTTATCCGTGTTCATACATCAGCACTCCAACCAACATCTCAATACAAATCATTAGTTATATCCGAAGGAACCTCATCCGATGAGTTACTAGCTCTGTTGCTGTCTTGTTATAATTCCATGGAACCCGTTGAACAGTTTTCCATTTACGAGGTTTGTCTTTTTGTCAACTATTCTACAATTGTCTCTCTTTCTCTGTATCTGTCGATTTCTCATTAACCACAATTGTATTTTGTCTATGTGTCTATTTAAGGTATGTCCTGGCCAAGAGTATCAACGAAAATTGCATCCAGACGATCTGCCGCTGCGGGCTCAGGCAGAACGTATGAAACGGGGTGAGACTTGCCATTTCCTGGTGCGGCGCAATCCAAATTATCCTCGACGACGACAATTGTTGACGTCTCTAAATGAATATTCCTCATCCACCTTGAAGGATACAAATGACAACATCGACAACGACCAACATCAAGCACAATTGTTAGATATGTCAACTGATTCTATTTCCGATATATCTAACAACAACGATGAGAAAACGGCAACGACAACGACGACGTCTACAACAGCAACGCAACGAATCACCACAAATGTATCCTGTTCCAAGGACATCGATACCCAATCGATTACAAGTTCTGCCAGTAAATCTTCTTTATCATCATGCAGCTCCACATCGACATCGTCCTCTTCCTTATCATCATCATCATCGTCGAGGCATTCCTTTCAAATCGATTGCAAGAAATGTCGAAACAGCTTCAAGTCGTGCGAATTTTGCCACAAAAATTCCGCCCTTATCCAAGCGCAACGTCAATTACAACAGCAGACATACAATCCGGTCTATAACATCCGTGAAATCCGAACCTCGGGGCATTGCTTTTCGTCCTTGGGTAACGATAAAAAACTTCTCGATATCCATTTGAATGGCCGTTTTGAGAGTCGTTTACCGCCAGCTCTGCCCGCAAAGCCACAGACCCTAAAAAGGCCACAAAGTATGGTATTGAGACGTTCATCAAGAATCGAAAGTGATTTGAATGGAAATAGTTTGGTGTCATCATCATCGTTGGTGGCGGCGGCGGCGGCGGGTTCGTCGTCATCGTCGGTAACTTCATCAGCTGTGGCAGCCTTGGACGAAGAGGCGGTTAATAATAACCCACAAAAAGGATTGGGGCATTTTGTTTATATTTAAGTGAAGAAAAACGAATAAGCGATGACGAAAGGACACATTTCAAGCTAAAATTTAGTGCAACACTAGTCACAGCTTTTTGAATTTATTGATGTTTGAATTTTGTGTGTATGTAACGGATTTTTAAAGTCGTAGCAAAAATAATTGCTCTTAACCTTCATATTAAAGAATAAAACAATTCCAAACTGATCTGATGCAAAGCTTTTTGAAAGCTTTTAAAGAGCTTTTAAGCTTTTTAGTAGTTAACATTACAAAAAAAATATTTGTTTGCACCTCTTTATAACTCCTACGAAAAGTTTTACGAAAAAATTATTATTTGTTTGCACCTCAATTAAAAAAATGGTCTAATCTTATTTCCAAAGAAATATATGTACTTCATTAATATTTTTTACCACAGCTCAAAGCTTTGAGAAAGTTTTGAAGGAACTTTCGATCGGAACTAGTATTCATCGGTCACTTATTATTAATTAAGTGGCTCTGTCCTTGCTAATATTTTTAAAAAAAAACTTTCTAAAATGATGTATCGAAACAAATGTATGAAGTCTTTCAATTAGTTTTTCAAAAACTTTTAATTGCATAACAACTAAATGCTTAGTATATTATTGAATTGATACTATTTATATTCACCGATTAAATAAGTAATTCTCTCACTAAACAAATGGGCTTGTGTCCTGACTAAGAACATTTTTTGAAAAGCTCTCATAACCAATTTTTGTTAATAATGCAGCACCACTAAAATATACCTTAATATACTAAAAGAAACAAATTCAAAATTTATGTTTTTAATGTCTCGCTTTGTTATTTTACTTTTGTATATATAAAAAAAGAATATTTGTAAAAATTTTCTTTTCTTTTATTTTCTTAAACATTTATTATTTTCTTTTGTACATTATTATATATTTAAGTTTATGTATATTTATGTCTATATATTATTTTATTTTATAAGTGTCTCTTGTATATGTTTGTATGTTTTTTTTTTTAATCTATAAATGTATATTCTATAAGACAAAGGATTTTAATATCCCCACAAAATACCAAAGACAAAAATTAACGCACAAAACTAAGAAAATATTTTTTACTTTTTTTTATTTAGACTTTTTATTTCGTACGTATCTCTTTATAACCATTTATTAAAAATTGGCAATATCCTTATTATCCTTAAAAAGAAGCAAATAAAAACTTTTTTAAAGTTTAAATACTAATTTTAAAAATTCAAATATTTTATATTAAACTAAAACAACACAAATATATTATCTATATATTCAAACAAAATAAAATAAATAAATTATTTGCATGTGTGTGCAGAAAATATTATAAAATTATCAATGTGTTTAATTTTTTAGAAAATCGATTGCAAAAGTTATCAATGAATTATTTAATTCCGAACGTTCCTCCAAGGTTCAACAGATCAAAGAATTCTTGACAATTCATTAAAAATTTGACACAGCCAAACAGGACACTTTCCGAAAATTACAAAATTATTTATGACGGTGTTCACGTTAGGTTCTGACTAATTTAAATCAGCCCAGATTTTGACTGTAAGTTGTGGACATATAAGTTTACAAAATGACCCTTTGACAATTATCGGACTTTTCAATGTTTATGAAATATGACCCCGATGTTCAGAATGACACCCCAAGAACTTGTTTCTTTGTTTAAAGATTTTTTGATTTTGGAAATTCAACGATTTTCAAAAATTTATAAATAATATACCGTTACGGATAACAGTATTTGGAAAATATGTATATGCCAAAAACTGTATGATGTATGTAAGAAGTAATTGCATACCTTTAGACCTGGAAATTTCTTAGGTATTCTTTTGAGGTTAATTATTTAATTTCGTTGCATACTTTCAGTTGTATAGTTCATAAATAATTCAAAAAATACTTTGGGGAGTTTGTTTTTTCTATCGGTGCTGACACTTTAATGGACATTACTATTACTTTTTTATGAGCCAAGTATTAAAATCAAACATCTAGTTTAAGAAAAGTACTTTTTTGACAAAACATAGTTTTTGTAAAAAAAATTTGTGGACGAAACATTTTTTCTATTGAGCAATTTTTTTTTTGTATTTAAATACATTTCACTTTGAAAATAACTTAGTTGCCTAAATACTTTTAATCATAATAAAATTATTTGTATTCATTCATAACGTGCAATGGACTTAAGTGACCGGGGCAGTCAGTGAGTTAATTTCTTAAAAATTTAAAAAATTACAGGGGTACCTTGAATTCTTTGCTATCAACTATCAAAAATTAAATTTTCTACAAAACTTTACAGGTGCAATCAATATACAATACTTTAAAATTCTAAATTAAATCAATTTAATGTTACAAAAAACATCTGTAAGTACACACAATACAGTGTCCATCAAGGAAAAAAATTCTGCAACAATAAAAAAGAAAAAATATTTTTTGCATATTTTACACAAAACTAACCAACACTTTTCTACATTGCTAAACCTTACCCTTCCCATAAGACATGCTTTATATCCTTGCATTTTTTTGTTCAGTTAAACCTTCTTGTATAATGCAAAACTTTGCTCCTTAGCTCATGTAGGCTAATAAATATATTATATGATGACCTCTCCTCTATAACTACATTTTTTTTTTCCAAAGCATTAAAAAAGTACATATATGAAAAAAAAGTTCACTGTTTCTGATGGCAAACATACACGTTCGAATACCTACACCATCAGCCAGTAGCATGCCATAAGTTGTCTATGCACAGAGAAATGCCTGACCAACAACGCTAACGTTACGTTATGCCATACATGTTAAAAAAAAAAGAAATCTGTAGCTCATAAATAAACCATTTTCAAAAAGTAGGTGATGTAAAAATATACATGAGTAGGTATATCTATAGGTGCCTTATAGGAGTGTCAGTTGGATGTAAGCAACAGTAAATCCAGGATCTATTCGCCACAAAAAAAAAAAAACAGAATTCAATATGAATGAAACTCTCGAAGAACTGTAATCCGGATTTGAGTAAAAGAGAAAACAACTGGTCGCATGGACTTGCTGTTGTGGTTTTAGGACAAACAAAAAACATTTGCATTTCCAGATAGGTATAAATTCCAGTTTTACGCTCAAGGACTTCGGAGTCTTTCAAATTGACCTAACTCGATGGTCCTTATCCTTAAGTATTGAACTTTTATTTTTTGGCCTCGAAACCAATATATTTACCTTAAGACAAAATTTAAAAAATTTTAAAATCAACAACTACCACCTCATCACAGATGAACCAAAAGCATGACTTTTGCATTTGAATGCCAGGCCAGGACAATACAAAGACTTACATATTGTACGTACCAAACCAAATATACAACCAATATAAGCAATACGCATTTTGTAGCTATGTATTTCAATTGAGTGAGCGAGCAAGCAAACACAAATAATAGAGAAACCACATTCCTTAAGAAACTTGCTTTGAAACACAAATCTATAATACGATAGAATACTCCTATAACTGTGGAGAAAAAATTTCTTATGAAAACAAAACGGGATTTGAGGATATTTTTTTCGAAATCGATATCAATGGTAGGATTGGAATTTCAGTACAGCAAAAGCTATAGGGTAGTTGTTACCGGAAGAATGCATTTGTCTAAACATCAATTCTCAACAAAGAAACAAACTGGAACTGGATTGCACAATGTGGTTTCGAAAGTATGCATAAGAGACATTATTTATTGTGTACCTAATTCCTGCTGGTAGGATGTTTATGTGGTTTGTTTGTTAACTTTACTACCAGAGGGGACTATGTAGAACTGTATATGTTATTTTGTAAGAATGACAGGAAGAAAAAATTGTTTTACAAAGTTCGATTTTGGATTGTTTTCACTATTTCTCGTGTGGTTGAAGTATAGTCAAGGAACATTTTAGATATCCTGAAATACAAGGATTTTTTTTGTAGAAATTGTGTCAACTTGACTTGAGGATAATAAATTTGAAAGATTATTGGTGTAAAGTGAATTTCAGAATTCAAACATGGAACATAATATGTGGACGAGAAAACAGTGAATTTTAAGATATTAGATGTTGATGCAATTGGGATCGGTATTTGTCTATTTTATAATAAAAAGTATCAAAAAAAAAAAAATCAACTACGTAGATAGATGGCCATAATTCTTCACTAATAAATAATGTGCCAGATAAGTTGGTAAGCAAGGATTAAAAAGAACGATGTTTTAAACTGATTGACTTTCAAAACAACTTAAAAAACAAATGGAAAACATTCGAAAAAGGGTTCAGTTATTAAAAAAAATATTTTTTTTCTTGCACAAAATATCTATCAAACATGATGATTGTGTTGAGATCAGATTCAAATTGAAGCTGAACAATATTTATAATTGAATATTTCATACAAAAATACTGTTCATAAAACTAAGGTACTTATTTTAAATATTTTAGGCACAAACATTTAATTTAAAAACTGAATGTTTTAAAATTCGAAATTTTAATAGGAATATGCTTGAATTTTTTTGCCTATTTTATTTACTTTATTTTATTTTATTTTATTTTATTTTATTTTATTTTATTTTATTTTATTTTATTTTATTTTATTTTATTTTATTTTATTTTATTTTATTTTATTTTATTTTATTTTATTTTATTTTATTTTATTTTATTTTATTTTATTTTATTTTATTTTATTTTATTTTATTTTATTTTATTTTATTTTATTTTATTTTATTTTATTTTATTTTATTTTATTTTATTTTATTTTATTTTATTTTATTTTATTTTATTTTATTTTATTTTATTTTATTTTATTTTATTTTATTTTATGTTATTAACTTCCCATAGGGAGTTATTGTAATCGGTCCGATTTGTCAAATTGAAATTTTTGACATTTCTCGACGTTTCAAGGTCACTAGAGCCTATATCAACCATTTTTAGAGAGATGTCTGTGTGTGCGTGTGTACGTACGTTCGTACGTCCGTATACGTCCGTACGTTCTGGTACCATTTTTCGTCGTCGATATCTCAAGAACGAGTAGAGATATCGACTTGAAATAAATTTTGTTTTACAGATAATAGGTTTGTTCGTTGAGCCCTGAAGTCACCCTGGGGTCGCCCTAAAGCGTTTTTTGAAAAACCTGAACTCACCCTGACATTGAAATTCTGTGTTTTTTGAGACCTGGGGTCGCCCTGAACTCGCCCTGAAGTAGAACTAGGTTTTTTGCTGGGGCGAGTTGAGGTAAAGAATAAATTGTCAAAGTGACACGAGTTTGAAGCATTTGTTTTGCTGTGGACTTACGTGTTGCAGGTATTGTTTATTATTTAAGTACAAATAAATCGAAAAAATAAATTTAATACAACAATAATAGAAGTAGAAATGAAAATATTTGATGTTGTTGACTGTGCAACGGGTGAATCCGTACAAATTTCAATTTTAACTATTACAGCACAGAGTATAAATTTCTGGTTTGAATGTAAAAGAAACAATTGACAACCCTGAAGTGTTTTTTGAGAATTGAAAAACCCAAGTTTTTTTGACAACTCTTGGGGTTGTCAAGAAAACCTGGGTCAACCCTGGGTAAAGTTCAACGAACAAACCTAATAACTTCGAAAGAAGCTGAAAGGGCGTTTATTATTATTCAATCAGTTGTTTTTTACCATAGCAGTTTAAAAAAGAAGTGAAAATTTTGGTTGGGCTCAAATGTCTCATGAAAAAATAATGCTATTGACTTGAAATAAATTTTATTCGACACATTATGACGTCATACAAATTTGATATAAATTTGGAAAAAAATCAATATACCGTTATTTTTTAAAATCAAAAAAACTAAAAAAAAAATTTTATAACTCGAATATCCTTAGATGGAAAAACGATATTAACTTAAAAATAATTTTATTTTACGAAAAATGTTGTTTTTGACTACTGGTGAAAATTTCAAAAAAATTCAATGGACAGTTTTTTTACAAAAAATTAAAAACTACAAAAAATTCTACCAAAAATTGGTATAAATTGTCTTTCAACTCAAATTTCTCAAAAACGGGTAACGATATTGACTTCTTGTTTGTTTTATTTATAACATAATATAATTGTTAGTAACTGATAAAATTTCGAAAAATATTGAATGGGCAGTTTTTTAACAAAAAATCAAAAACTGTTAAAAATTCTAAAGAAAAGTAGTTACAATTATTGTATTTCAGCTCGAATATCCTGAGAACGAACAACGATTGTGCCTTCTAAAATATTTTATTTTATACATAGTACAATTTTTTATGAAAGGTTAAATTTTGAAAAATTTCTAATTGACAGTTTTTGACAAAAAATATAAAAAAAAAATAAACTAAAAAGTGGTAAAATTGGTTTTTCGACTCGAATATCTTGAGAACGAGCAATGATATTGACTTTGCCATTAGGTATTTAATTGTATACATAATAAAATTTCTTACAGCGGATATATATTTGACATATACTTAACTGACATTTTAAACAAAAATTTAAACAGAACTAAGAAAATTCCACTAATAACTGGAAAATATTGTTTTTCGAAGTTTAAAAACTACACCCAAACAAATACCAGCCTTATAAATAATAAATTAAAATTGTTTTAGGATGTGTTGTACATTATAAAAATGGAATGAAAACGTTTTTAAGGAAAAAAACAAACAAGCACAATATGATGATATCTAGTTTTAGAGCGGATATACTCGTATAATTGAAGTACCCTTGATTCAATAAATTTGATTATTTGAAAAAAAAAAAACTGAATATAAAGTTTTCAAGATCACAAATGGGAAGTTATCAGTGTGGGTCGCACTCAGCCTCTTTTTTTATTTTATTTTACAAATATAATTAATAATTGATTTTTTTTAATTCTTAGTTTGAAAAGTATTTTTTTTAACTATTCATTGAACTATATTTAAAAATTAATGTGAAGAATGGAATCTTAGACTAAAAAAAAGGCAATAGCATGCCATTGTAGATGTTGCAGTTGTATTTTAATATGTTTTTCTATTTTAAGTCGTTTTTTTAGAAGATTTCCGCATCCGCCTAAAAAATTTTTTTCTCTTCTCGGCTGAGATCCAATCAGTTTTTCTGTTAAAAATATACGGCACTTGTACTGTACGAAACATTACAAATAATTATTTTTATGGACAATGGCTTTGCATAATGTTTTTTTTTTTTAATTTATTTTTTTATTGCCAAATTTGTAATTTCTTTCGAGAGTTGCAAAATTTATTGAAATTTTATGTCAATTAAAAATGTTTGAAGACATTGTTATTTTTTAAAATAATTTATGAATAGTAATCAATGTCAAAAGTCATTGATTCTTCCTTCCGATTACTTACATACCTATTTGACCATCAATTTTTATATATATCACAATGCAATCAATATTCCTTGACCTTAAGGCTTAAAAAATATTCCTACTATACGAAAGCCAAGGAACGATAGAATCCAATTTGAATACGAACAATCTACGACGACGACGTTTACATTTTAAAAATTCATAACAAATTGCTTGATTTCATGACTGTACCAAAGCTACCAACAATGAAAGCCACCGTGGTAGATAATAATACATAAATATTCAAAGAATTTGAAATGAAAAATTGCTTATTTCCTTATAAAACCATCTGCTATTGTAATTAACTAACCTATCTATGGAAAAGCTAACTCATGTACCTGTTTGTAAGTTAGGTAGATATTTATTAATCAATTAAATAGAGTACCAGCCCGTGGCGAAATGGTTAGTGCGTAGGACTTTCTTGTCGGGGGTGTGGGTTCGATTCCTAGCCTCGTTCTTTTATAAACAAAAATGCGAGAAATTGACTTGACATCACTTCTGTGATGCTGTTTGGATTCGAAGTATAATTGTATAGGTCCCTTCCATTCCCGCAATAACACGCATACAGGAGTTATTGAGAGTTGTGCGCCACAAATAAATTTCGAACTTTAAATTTTATCTGGAAGAAAATTCATCCGAATTGTACACAACAAAGAGTACAACAGCTTTTAAATTAATTACAAGAGAGTGACATCCTCGATTGACATAAATTATATAAAAATTGATAAATATCCTTTTTTAAATTAATACATAAAAGTTCCAAGTTCAGCAAATACAAAAAATATAAAACCTCATTAGTAATTCAGTCATGTTATCAATTTTGGTATGTGACTTTCTGAATTTCGCCAAAAATACCAAAAGAATTCAATAATCCTTTCCTTTTCAATTCATATTATACCTAACCATACAACAACAAAAAAAACGTAAATTCGCATTTAATTCAAGGATATTAAATTCCTTAATCGAATAAAAATGTATACCTCTTTGTGTTAAAACGGTAATTATATATTATTTTTTTTTATTCTACAGCTTCTCATGAAATTTAACACGTGTGTCGTATTGAATTTGTTTTGAGAAGAAAATCGAAAAATAAGTGATTTTATATTTCAAAAAGGACTTCATCCTAAGAAGGGTGTGAACATTGTAAAAAAAAAATAATACGTCAGATGTCGCATAGGATTGCGGGTGGCAAATGTTGTTCAGTTTTGTGATTTTGTTTATTTGTTTAATGTTTGTTTTTTTGTCAAAAGGTCAACCATCAGCCTTAAATGTTTAGCAGATCCTTTTTCAAAGAATCGAAATTGGTTATGTTTGTTTTTATTTATCCTGAGATATCCGAAACCATGACATCATTATGCGTGACATTGCTCAAGACTACATCTTTTGCAAATAAACGTGTCCAAAGTTTATATAGAATCGTTTTACACTTAGAAAAAACATATTTATTCGTCACTTGGACCATATTTTTTTAAAAGTTTTGGGGATTCAAAGATTACCTACTGGACAATGATATTTTGAATTTTGGGTTTATTGTTTTTCATGATTTTGGAATTTTTTAAATTAAAATTTTCTGAAATCGAGCACGTCAATATTTTGGATTTTCAGGGTTTAGTTTTTTTGGGATATTCAATTTTCGGGATATTGGGTTTTTGTGTAATATGCACTTTTACAGAGCATAGAATTTTTTGGATTTTTTTTGAAAAGATTTTTTTCTACATTGAACCCAAATTCAATTTTTAACAAGATATTGGGATTTAAATTCCATGTGTTTGGAACTTTATAGGGTTTATGAATTTGGGTTTTGCAGATTTCGATTTTCGATATTTTTGCGTTTGTGGATCTTGGAATCACAATTTAGGGATGACGGAATTAAATAATTTGAGTTTTATGGAACATGCATTTTCAGGGTTATTATTTTTTCTCTAGATTAAAGGTATTCAGAACTCTGGGGATTTTTGGTTTTTTAAGGATCTTGGGGTTTCTGGAGTCTTGGCTTTTAAATTTTGGAGTTTCAAGGCTTAAGAAATTTTGAGATTTTGAAACAATGACAAGAAATATAAATCTTAAATACCTACCTGGCTAAATTTAAATTGATTTTTCATCAATACTTTCAGTGCAGTGTGTAAATTATTAGGCAAACTTGTAAGAGCCAATGATGTGTAGTCTTATATTCAGTATTACTAAATCATACCCACTTAATTTACATAAATTCATTCTGCACCCAATGCCACTTTCTTCCGCATCGAACGGGGAATCCCTCTTAAATAGAAATATTTTTTCTTCCCGAATTCCTCTGGTCGAATATATTTATAGTACATCTACCAATAGTATAAACCTTCCTTGAATGCCATTTTTCTTGTATCTTCCAGAATGTTTTTTTTTTTTTATTGAAAGCCAATCTAAAAGTTATTTTGCCAATAAAAAATTCAACTCACATTTCCAACTGTCACTATTATCGACGTGGTTTTCGCTTCGTGTTTTTTTGTGGAGTATTGTCTAGTTTCAAGAAAAATGCGTTTGCTGAATAGCTAGCTGAATTTGTTCTAGGAAATTCAAATTAATCGATTTTGTTTTCAATTGTCCTGGGTGTGTTGTTTTGTTGGAAAATTGTTTTATTGAAAAAGAATATGGAAGTCAAGTGGTTTGTATTTATTGGTAAGACCAGCATTTAGGAAATATATGATTTTATCAAAGCAACCTGCTCTTTTCCAAGAAACCAAATACCCTCATGAATAAATTCTGTAAAACTGTTTTAAAAAACAGTTCAACTTCAGAACCCAAAGGTATATAATTTCCCTCTGTTAGATTTATTGATGTCAGTCATCAGGTATTTTATTTTATTTACTTTGAATTTAAGTTTCCCTCTAAATAAACTTAAAATTTACATTCACTTAAAAATGGTTTAAAGTGTGGGTCAATTGGTTTAGAACTTTCCAAAAACACATAAAAGGTATGCTTGAGCATTTGAAACAAATTGAAATTAAAAAGTTTTGTCGAAGATTTATGTTGCCTATCCATAATCCCAGCCATTTGAGTACTTAAAGGTATGAACCTACTTAATGCATGATACGATTTGGTTTTTAAACGATTCCAGAGAAGTTTAACTTTTATTTGAAGAAAAAGATTTAAACAGGGAAGTTTTATAATATCATTAAATCGAGGCAAGAGGATGTGACTTTTTAAATTATTTCATTTAATTTATTGTTAATGAACCAAGGAAAAAGTTAGTAAAATTATATTTGGGTAATTTAATAAATAGGTTTTTTTAATCGAGTTTTTGAGAAGTTTAGTTACAGAAATCCTGTCACCATATTTATTGTATTGTAATTCTTTTAATGAAAAAAATGTCATCACAGAAATATTCTTTACAACATTGAACTTTTTTTTTCAAAGTCAAAGTGGAATTTCGAAACTTTATATCCCCAAACGTTTTAAAAACAACAAAATCCAAAAAAAATTGTTATACATAGAAGGTCAACTAGGTTCCCAAGATCGAAAAGTCTAAAAACCCAACGGCTCAAATCCATTAACTCAAGGAATTTTAAGTTTTCAGGATGCAATGTTTTACCTTTCCGGTACCTTTTTGAATTAGGTAAAAAATTCTTAATCTCATAAATTCATATATCTTTTTGGGATTTTGGTTTTGTATTTTCAGGATCTAGCGTTTTCAGAATTTTTTATTGTGTAAGTTTTTTCGTCTTTTTGGGATCTTGGTTTATATGAATTTTCAGCTTTGAATTGAGAACTGAAAATCCGCAAAAGTCCGATATCAAAATTCCAAAAGCCAGAAATAAACTCAAATATTTCCACAACTTTCCTGTTCCGTTGAAACTATAGACATTCCTTTCCAATTCCAAACCTTTCTTTTTCATATTTCTTAAATTCTGTAGGTATGTGGGAAATTTTAGTTTCAAAATTCCGCTACTACTTCTTCGCTTTACTAAAGATAGATAAAGAAAGATTTTTGAAAAATCGACTTTCAACAAAGGAGTTTTAAAACAGCTACCGACATTTGTTTTACAAATTTTTTAAATACAGAGTTTTGAGTCATATAAAAATAATTTTGTACAGACAGCAATTTTGAAAAACATAATTTTGAAAACAGATCTATTTTTTTTTGAAATTTTCAGAATTGTGAAAAAATGAAAGGTTAGGTCCGTGGTGGAAAATATTAAATTTTCAACAATGTGAAGTGATTTAACTGAATTTCCAAACCTACGTTTAAGAGCACTCACATACTCACAATCTTTATACGGTTTTAAAAAAGTATTTCTATAGAAAATAAAATAAAAAAATATTAAATGAATGCAAACAGAAACGACAATTTAGGATTATACCTTCAGTTTGAATGATAGCTTTTATTCTAATGAATTGTCCGAGTGCATTCTATGAATTTCCCTATTTTATTCTGATGTCGTTTTTCTTTAGAAAAATAAAACCCCTTTTAACTTTGTACACTCAAAAGTTATTTCTTCTACATAATTCTGAAAATAATTTAATAGGAATTATTATTCTAGACTTTAAATCATGTTTCAAGTATAGCTCCGAGTATGAGGTTTTGTCTCTTTTAAAAAGGATTTAGGCCAGGTACGTAACAACTACCTTGAAAAGGGCTTTCTCATATTATTTAAAGTACTTTCTTCTCGACCATTTATCAAGTTTCCAAACTTCTTATGTCTCAAACTTTCTTTCTGTTTGTATTTTTTTTTACCACGAAACCTTCTTTCAATGGCCGATATAATTCTTTTCTTTACCAAAAAAAAAATGATAATGCGAGCATTGAAGCATTTTTCATTTATAAATTTATAAATTTATCGTCGGGCCATTAATTTGGCATACATTTATACAAATGTTTCTAAGCATCACCTTCAGCTCTCTAGTTTTATAAAGATTTATTGTTTGTAGGTTTAGTCTTTTTCTTGAGAGTTGTTATAGACTTTAAGGACACAACTGAGTTTTTACTATTTGCTGGCTAAAGTCTAGAGTCAAAGGAGGTTGATGTTATTTTTTTTTTGTATGGTTTTTTAGAAATTTTTTTGAAAAACGGAATAAATAAAAATTTAATATTTTGGCATATTTAAATGCACAAATTTTAAACGAAAGAAACAACAAATTTTTGCGAGACAAAAAATCTGAACAAAATTTATCAAAAAAATTTTTAAAATATGATAAAAAGTGTTTAACACTTTGCCGCAATTTTTAAAAATGGTAAAAAAATAACTTTTATTAAAAATGTTTGTAATTTTTAAATAGCTATTGCTGAAAATCGCAGTAAAATCTTGGTTAAAAAAAATTTTAGTCTTAACTTCTGAAGAGATTTTTTCAAACTTGGATCTTTACGTTTTCAGATAATTCTCTAGAGGCGAAATTATTTTTTTATTTAGCTCCAAAAATCACGGTAAATATAATGCAACCGGTACGACAAAACTTATTGATGTCAAAACCGGCTTTTTTTCGGTTTATCGCAAGTAACTATAGGTACTAAATAGTTATCAAATTTTGTTTTCGAAAAACTGTTACTAACGGTACCTGCCTTCGAACAAAGCATTTATAAAAGAGATCCGTTACAATCTTAAAAATATGAACATATGTCATACCAAAATTTCTGTGTTTTTTTGATAGAAATAAATATTTTTAAAAGGTAGGTGGATATTTTTTTATTGTGAAATTATATTTTTAAATGTACCTTTATTAACGAGTAATAATAATTTGTCAGACATATATAGGGTGAGTCACGAGCAGTGCGACAAAATGCTAGGGCGTGTAGGTTGCATTGAGACAAGAAAAAAATCGTGTGGGAGGAGGGGCCGAGAGGGGCAATTTTCGAAAAAAAAAACTGACTTAAAATGGAAAAAAAATTATTTGAAATCAACGGCTTCATTCACAATGCTGTGCGATGCGTTTTTGAAAAGCCAATAACTTTTTCTTTCATTCTGTTTTTAAATAAATCTTTTCTAAGAAATGGTTTTTGAAATATTAATTTTCAAAGTCAAAATATATTTTTTATAAGCAAATGCAATCAGATGGAATCTACAGTTTTGAGCTCAAACTTTTTTTTGAATCTAACGGTACTTTTGTTTTGTAATTTGTTTTTGTTAATTTTAAGTCAAAATCATCACCAAGATTATAAAACAATCTGAAAAATTAATAAAATTTGTTCATATAAAAATTCTCATCGAAAACAAACAAAACATCAGTCAACAAAATATCAGTGTACCTATTCATTTCATTAAATCGAAGCATTTTTTTGAGCAAAATCCGGAACATAATTTAAATCCAGTAAAGTTTTTCTGTATAGGTACGCTATCCATATCCAATATTTTCATTTTGTTACTATGATTTTTTAAAAGTGTGGCTGTTTTCTTTTGGAGTCCATATTTTGCCACACTTTTGAAAAAATCTCTTAGTTTGCCCTCTCCTGGGAAAAAAAACCTGCGTTCTTTGATATTCTAAAGTATCTGGACTGATGAAAGGCCTTACTATAGGCCACTGCCATCAAGTAGCAGTTAAAGTTAGAGACATTGTTTTTTAAAGCATATGAAGAAGTAAATGTTGGTAGAACAACCTTTGTTTGCATTGTTTTGACGCAACTTTAGCACCAATTAACACCAATATCTGCCAAATTTTTTCCGCTCCCAAAAAATTTTAATAACAGTTAACTTTGTCATGATCCCATTCAACTACAGCTTAGTAATTAGAATTATGAAACCTTGAAATTTTTATCGCTCTCCACAAACCACACTTAGTTCCTTTTTTTTCTCGAAATAAATACATTTCCTTTATGACAGCTTATACAAACCAAGTACCAAGCTATGAAAAACATATTTACCATTATACCTGGTTCTAGTTCTTTTCTTATGAATCCTTTTATTATCCAGTTCTGCTAACGAAACCCATTACCTTTCATAACAAATTCAAACTGCAGAAAAATGAAGAAAGAATTCCTAATATTGCAACTTTTGTACAGCATGTAGTAACTGTAAGTATATAAGACACTGCCACAAGATATTCTATACTATATGTTTTTCCGGTCCAATAACCTACCACAATTTTCATGCATTATCCTCTGCTGTCTACTATTACCATCCAGTGCAAACACTTATCTACATAGAGCATTCTCTTTTGCCCAAGTCGAGTATAAGGTTCGTCCATGGGAAACATTTTTATAGCACAGAGTAATAAGAAATTCTCAGATATCCAACTTTCTATATAGATGTTCTAGACCATTATGATGCCTTGATAGGTTTCCCAGAATCGAGACAACAAAGCATACATACTAGGACTTAGGAAAAAGGAGGAAAAAATTATGAGTGACGGACGGAGAATTTTATGTATCCTACTTTATATGTACCGACCTGACTAGGACTTTGCCAACTCAACTACCCACCAAATCGTTCGCAATTCAATTTTATTGAACCTCATAAAATGCATAAATCGTATCCTGAAAATGGTTATTGCGGCCGGGCAAATTATGTTGCTAAATCGTTATTGTTTCTGATCATACATCACGGAAGCGATGATATGGGAGAAGAAAAGTTTGTGTTTTGTTTCATGCTTACATAACAGGTGATGGTGGCAGTCGAATAAATACATAGAATGTGATTAACCATTTATTTAATAGTTTGATTGATAAAGTTTAGGTGTACTTTGCGCGTTGGCGCTTATGCTCAGGTTGGTAGAAAACTCCTTTTTTGGAATTATTTTAGCAATACGAATATGGAATCTAAGGCTTTTTTAGGATTCTATAGAACTAGGAGCAAGTTTGCGCCATCAAGTCGTGCATTTTCTTTATTTTACTTTATAATATTAGTTAAGTTTAAAGATAATAGTTTATTAACTTTTATTTCAGTTTTTCAAATCTTTTCAAAATTTAAATCATAATAATGTTGAGTGAAAAGAAAGTTTATTTTTTCTGACTGACTGAAAGTCAGTGTTATGGAAATCGGGTATTTTTTTTACGATTTTTTTTTTTTTTCAAAAATCAGTGAAATTTTTTTTCAAAATTTTAGCATCAATTGAAAGGTTCATTCATTCCCTATTCAGACCTGCAAACCAGAACCTTTTAGGAAGCTTCATTGAAAGGATATCGCCAATGAAAGGATTTTTCAGTCAGTGGTGTGGAAATTGGGTAAAATCTCTTTGCAAGCAAATATTTTGAGAACGAGACGACGTAAAAGCTTTTTGTTTGGAGATATGAATAGAGCTGGAAAATACCTTTCTAAAAATGTATATATTGCCGTGTTTTGGAAATTTTTTTGAAAAAGTGCTTTTTTTTTGGCAAGGGGTACCCACGATTTTTTTTCAAAAATCGGTGAAATTTTTTTTTCAAAACTTTAGCATCAATTGAAAGGTTCATTCATTCCCTATTCAGATCTGCAAACCAAAACCTTTTATGTACTTCACTTAATATACATAAAATTTACGACTTGGTAAACCCACTCTTAAATTATCTGAGTGTAGCTACGTTTCTGCAAACATATTTTAAAATATGGAATAACTTTGTTTTAATTTTTAACTTCCCATAGGGAGTTATTGTAATCGGTCCGATTTGTCAAATTGAAATTTTTGACATTTCTCAACGTTTCAAGGTCCCTAGAGCCTATATCAATCATTTTTAGAGAGATGTCTGTGTGTGCGTGTGTACCTACGTTCGTACGTCCGTACGTCCGTACGTCCGTACGTCCGTAAGTCCGTACGTCCGTACGTTCTGGTACCATTTTTCGTCGTCGATATCTCAAGAACGAGTAGAGATATCGACTTGAAATAAATTTTGTTTCACAGATAATAACTTCGAAAGAAGCTGAAAGGGCGTTTATTAATATTCAATCAGCTGTTTTTTTACTATAGCAGTTTAAAAAAGAAGTGAAAATTTTGGTTGGGCTCAAATATCTCACGAACAAATAATGCTATTGACTTAAAATAAATTTTATTCGACACATTATGACGTCATACAAATTTAATATGAATTTCGAAAAAAATCAATATACCGTTATTTTTTAAAATCAAAAAAACTAAAAAAAAAAATTTTATAACTCGAATATCCTTAGATAGAAAATCGATATTAACTTTAAAATAATTTTATTCTACGAAAAATGTTGTTTTTGACTACTGGTGAAAATTTCAAAAAAATTCAATTGACAGTTTTTTTACAAAAAATTAAAAACTACAAAAAATTCTACCAAAAATTGGTATAAATTGTCTTTTGACTCAAGTTTCTCAAAAATGGGTAACGATATTGACTTCTTGTTTGTTTTATTTTCTACATAACATAATTGTTAGCAACTGATAAAATTTTGACAAATATTGAATGGGCAGTTTTTTTAACAAAAAATCAAAAACTGTTAAAAATTCTAAAGAAATTTGATTACATTTTTGTATTTCAGCTCGAATATCCTGAGAACGAACAACGATTGTGCCTTCTAAAATATTTTATTTTATACATAGTACAATTTTTTTATGAAAGGTTAAATTTTGACAAATATGTATCTAATTGAAAGTTTTTGACAAAAAATATTAAAAAAATGAACTAAAAAGTGGTAAAATTGGTTTTTCGACTCGAATATCTTGAGAACGAACAATGATATTGACTTTGCCATCAGGTATTTAATCTCTATAGTATATGTGCATTCCGTAAATCTCTTTAAATAATTAAAATGCTTTTCAATCTTAAAATAATGATTGTTTGAATTTAACAGCTAAATTTTGTTTCGCAGAAAATTTGGTTATTTGAAAAAAACTAAATATAAAGTTTTCAAGATCACAAATTGGAAGTTATCAGTGTGGGTCGCACCCAGCCTCTTTTTATCATTTTGTTTTAACCCTTAAACATATGTTATGTATACCTTTTTATGTAACATTCATTCAAAAAGTCTTAATTTAATTATTTCACCGTTTGCCTTTAATCAGAAGTTGGTTCTTTTTCCAACACAACAAGTGCAAAAAAAAACTTTGAGGCAATGCAGTGACTTTGAATTTTGTTTGTAACAAACACAAACAAAAGGTAACAGTTTATTAACTTTTATCTGTCAGTTGGTATGTCGTTCTGTCTGACAAATTCATCACTTTTTCACTCTTCAAAGTCAGCAGGGATAACAAAAGGATTCGAAGTAATTTTGTAAAAAAATGCCTGCACAAATAATCACTCAATGAGTTTGATGTTTCCTTGATGAAATAAAATTTATTATTGCTTGCCAATAAAATTTACTTTCTCATATGGGTTCTTTGTCATTTTCAATTTCAATCAATCTTTCGAAATTAAGAAAAAAAAATTCTGTCTGCTTGAAAAAGAACTAAATTCAACCGATGAAGATATTTATAAATTTCTCGGTGAATGTTCTTTTATTTATGGACGACTGTCTTCTGATCTCATACTCCGTCGCTATGTGCAACTTTTTTGAGTAATATATAACGTCCTTGAATAAATTTGTGCCTGTAATAGCCAAGATGATGCGGTGGATTTAACAGTATATATAAAAGCTTTTAACGATAATTTAAATGTCATTTTAAAATCTTTTGGCTGTCTCACTGAGGCTGGAAAATAAATTATATGCACACATTATTTGGCACTAGAAAATAAAAATTAAAAAAAAATACTTATTAACATCTATGTATACAAGAACAGCTTTGCAAAACCTACGCAACTTTTGTGTTTGAAAACTTGTTAATGAGTTCAAAATGAATTAATAAATTTTCACTAAGCCCTAAAGGTCTAAAAGCCTAACCTACTTACATAGAATGAAAAAAAAAACTGAGTAGAATTCATTAGAATTAAGACCGCCAATAAACACTTGGATAAATTTGGAGTAGTTAGAGTTAAAAGGGAGGAAATAATGGCATCATCTTAACATCGAAAGAGCTTTGGGACATTAATTAATTGCTAAGGAAATTGTTTGGCCAAAAATCTACTTACATTTAGAAGCAGAATATTTATGTTTTTTTTTTTTTGGAATTGGTAACACACACGTTTTTTGTATGAGACTAAATGAAATTGTAGAATTTTAAGACATTGAAAAAATATTTGAGTACAGTCAAACTAGGACTTGACTTCACAAACAATTTTCAACCGGTTAGACCTTTTATTATTTTGCCTCGAAATCTAAAGCTAAAACAAAATTGGTGTATTCCTGCTTGCAGCACTTTCCCCTTATTTCGTCCCCTTTTTATTTTTCCTTTATTCTTATTCTGATCGTATTTTTTAATTACTCCAAATCTTGTCTAAGTAATATTTTTGCTAAGTATTATTTAAGCCAAAAAAAAAAAATACAGAAATAAAAATGTGATTTGGCTTCTACTTATTTATTATTAAAGGAGAATGGGCATTTTGGTCTACCTAGCGTCCACGAATGACATATATATCGTTGGGGTTTACCCAGAATATTGCAACAAAGATTGCAATTAGAGCAAAAAGTTATTGCAATAGTGTTCCATTGAAATGACAGTGTTGGTCACTTTCGATGAACTCAATAGATCCCAAAATACATGAACTTTTATACCAATGGCCAATAATAGCGAATATTGTCATGGTTGGCGAATAATGCGTTTAACAATACGAAAATTCAACTTTTTTTTGATTTGATTTAACGAATTAAATGAATGGAAATAGTTGTGCGTCAAGAGTCCACAAACGCCATATAGTACGTTTGAAAGCTTAGTTCAAGAGCTTCATTTTTGAACTTGGACACAAATCTTCATTTATTTATTTCTTATTTCATCTACGAGCTAAAAAGCTTAACAGATTACATTATAAAAATTATTTAAATAAGTAATAATATTTTAAAAAAATATATACAAAATGCTACAATATAAATAATAATAATAATAACAATAGTTAAATAAATTAGTTACACAACTATACAAATATCAAATTCTTAGAAATAAGTAGTACAATATGTTTTTAAAATTTTCTCGAGAAAAAATTAAATCAATGTGCTCATAAACATTATTGAACTCTCTGATTGACCTTGAAAGTGGTTCATTCTGACCATAATTTGTTCTATGCCTTGGCTCAAAAAGAAGGTGTCTTTCCCTTTATGGTCGTATTGGGGCATAAACTTGTACAATAGATAGTAACAAGGGGCACTTTATGTGGTAGCAAAGAATGTCACGCACAAAAACAATATCCTGAATAATTCTTCTGGACTTTAGAGGTTGCAGACCCAAAAAGCTTTGCCTGGCTCGAGAAGAAGGGGTAAAATTCCAATTCAATTTATAGAATACGTATTTCGTAAAACGATTCTGAACTCTTTGAATTCTATCGCAGAAAGACTGTTGGTAAGGGTTCCAGATGATATCCGCATATTCAAGATTTGGTCTTACCAAGGAAGTATACAGTGAAACCAGAGTATAAGGGTCAGAAAAATCACTAGAATTTCTTTTAATGAATCCTAACATTGCGTTAGATTTAGCAACAACAGTATCAACATGTAAAGAAAACGAAAACTTTGAGTCGAAATGAACACCTAAATCTTTCACTTTTGAAGTTCTCTGAAGGGTATTGCATTCACGAGAGATACATAAACTCATGAGGCAGAGGTTTTCTAGAAAGAGAAATAATAAAACATTTTTTTATATTAAGATTTAAGCAATTAAAATTACACCATTTAGACAAATTGTCTAAATCCTTTTGAAGCTTAACGCAATCATCAATGGAGGTTATTTTTAAAAATAATTTCAAATCATCGGCATATATAAGACAATTGCTATATCTGATATGTTTAACGATGTCATCTATGAAAATGACAAAAAGCAGTGGCCCCAGATGACTACCCTGAGGAACACCAGAAGTGCATTTGATTGGTCTTGATGTACATCCTTGAATTTTTACTTTTTGGACTCTTCCTTTTAGAAATGAAGAAATCCATTTAAGTAAGTTTGAATGGATTCCAAATGAATCGAGTTTAAGAAGCAAAATATCATGGTTGACCGAATCAAAAGCTTTGCTAAAGTCAGTATATATAGCGTCCACTTGACTTCTATTTTCGATAGCGTCCACAACAAATGACGAGAAACAAGCCAGGTTAGTAATAGTTGATCTTCCCGAAATGAACCCATGTTGAGATTCACTCAAATGTTCTTTTACAAGAAAATCAAGTTTGGTTTTTACCAAACTTTCAAGAAGCTTAGGAATTGCAGATAGCTTGCAGATGCCCCTATAGTTTTCAATATTATTTTTTGAACCCGATTTAAAAATGGGGATTAAGAACGAAGACTTCCATTTATTTAAAAATTCAGCTGCTGACAATGAAAATTGAAAAATGTAAAGTAATGGCTTACAGAGGGAGTTTGAACAACGTTTCAAGATTATAGTAGGTATGCCATGCACCCCTGGATTTGAATTTGATTTGAGAGAGTTTAGTGCATTTAAGACATCAGAGTAGTCTATGTGTATAGATCCAATATCAACTTTAGGTACATTCCCTGGAGACTGAATACAATTTGGAGTTAAATTAGAATACACCGACTCGAAAAACTGAGCAAAGAGTTCTACAGTATTATTAACATCTGTAGATTCAACGCTTCCGTAATTCATAGACGTTGGAATTCCTATAGATTTTCTTTTGGATTTAATAAACGACCAGAAACGTTTTGGGTCACTCTTCAAGTCCTGTTCCAAATTCAAAATATAATTTCTATGTGAGAATTTACTGAGGATGGTAAAATCTTTACGTAGTTTACAAAACTGATTTTTGTCCTCCATATTATTTGTTTTTTTAAACTTAGCAAAGGATTTGTTCTTCAAATTTTTAAGATGTGCCAATTTCTTATTATACCATGGAGGTTTGGACACATTCTTTTTGTTTCTACGTGGCACATATAAATCAAAAGCTTTTGTTAAAATATCTACAAAATGATGAAATGAGTTACTTAAATTCAGACCTAGAAACTCCGTTTTCCAATCAACATTACCTAGATAATTATTGAGTTCAATAAAATTTGATTTTGAAAAATTAAAAGAGTTAGTATTTGAGTTATCATTTTTTAAATAATTGTAAGTAAAAAGAACTATATATAATTCCTTATGATGAATCGAGTTATTCAACAATGAATAAGGAACAATTTCACTTACGGATACCTTAAGTTCATCACAAGGAATGAATACAAGATCCAAAATTTTTAGCAAACTGTTTAAAACATTGTTAACCTGATTTAAATTTTGTTACGTATGGCAACACTGGCCATACGTATAGTGCTTTTCAATCAACATTTTTTAGCTTTGTATAAGAAAAAGTTCAGTTCACTCTCGACTATTAATATGAGAGGTCTGTTCCACCATTTTATTGTATAGGAATACAGGAGAATAAATGTGGGTTTTTTTTATATACTTTTTCCCACAGAAAAAGTTAACGTCTTTTTATTTCGATCGGACTCATAATGGTGCGAACATTATGGTCAATCGAGCCGGGATTTATAAAAAAAAAAAAAAAAAAGATAAAAAGCGACCTATGGATGGAGACCACGGGAGTGAAAAATGAAAAAAGGAACACGGGAGTGAAAAAAAGAGAAAAAAGTCCAGGACCAGGAGGGTCTTGCAAAAGGGATCCGTCCAGGAGGATGAAAAATTAAAGGAAAATCAGCACAGGAGATGCATGGAGGAAGCAGGAGCGTAAATTTAAGGTAACATGGTCGGCTGAACAACTGGAAAATGTACAGTTCGATCATGGAGAAAATATATTTTGTATAATGCATAAATTGCGAAATTTCCATTATTTTTTACTTTTTTTTGCGGCCAATTTGTCCGTCTGTGTGCCTTACAACCACATAGATTGGTCAAATTATTACTTTTTTTGCGGCCAATTTGTCCGTCTGTGTGCCTTACAACCACACAGATTGGTCAAATTATTATTTTTTTTGCGGCAAATTTGTCCGTCTGTGTGCCTTACAACCACATAGATTGGTCAAATTATTACTTTTTTTGCGGCCAATTTGTCCGTCTGTGTGCCTTACAACCACACAGATTGGTCAAATTATTATTTTTTTTTTGCGGCAAATTTGTCCGTCTGTGTGCCTTACAACCACACAGATTGGTCGACCTATTATTTTTTTTCTTCTTCTCTTTCTTTTCATCTTGCAAATGCATAGATTGCTCAATTTGCCTTATTTTTTGTTTGTCTTTTGTGGTTGGCGTGAGTTTTCAATGAGACCATCTGTGCATCTTGCAAATGTACAGTTTGGCAAAATTGAATTTTTTGTCTTGTTGCCGTGTTTGCGTCCGGCATGGTGTGCCAATGTATAACAAATACATCAATGGCAGAACAGAGAAATAGCCACATTTCTTTGTGTGCGGGATTCGACTTGTTTGTGCGGCGTCGAGAGCTTGCATTAAACAAGCAACAACGCATCACAAAGATAGGTAGAAAAATAAATTCCAACCACCAACACCGACAGCACATCACAAAACCGGTCGAGCATCTTAAAACAAACCACCACCATCAAACCAGCCATCCGCGCTAGAGGAGGAAGAGAGAAAAAAACACCACGGCGAAGAGAACGACAGCAGCGACGATCGGTGCAATTTTTCTTCCCTCTAGTCAGTTCAGTTGCATTCGAGTCGAGTAGTAGACAAGGAAACGCTACACGGTATAAGAACAAATCTAAAAAAGTGGAAATAATTTAAAGGAAATAATAATTTGGAATAAGCAAAATAAGAATACAGAGTTCAAAACTTGAATACGGAGAAATATTGAACAAAAAATGGCAGATAAAAGAGGTGAGTGCATTAAAATAAAACAAGGAGAAAAAATAGTGCTTGTGTTGTGTGGTGAAAGTGTGGTCAGGGAAAATAATTTGAGGTACAAAAAAGAAGTAATAAAAAAAAAATGTAATATTATAGGAAATATTTTGGCGCGAATATAAAAATAAAGGAAATCCTTTGGTGTGTATATAGGATAAGGGAAATCCTTTGGTGTGAATATAGGATGTAGGAAATATTTTTGGGGTGGGTACAGGATATAGGAAATATTTTGGTGTGGAGAGGGATCGTGTATAAGGTAGGGGCAATTATTGGGATGATTGTTGCTGTGGGAAGGAAATTTTCTGGACAATTGTGTCTACGCTACTGGGTATATTTTGATTGGAAATTTTTCAGAAGGATCTGATAGAATTTAATTATTTTGGAATTTCATTAGCACAGGATGTGCAGATTTTTAATTTTTTCTAGCATAGGATATGCAGAAATTGGAATTTCATTAGCACAGGATGTGCAGATTTTTAATTTTTTCTAGCATAGGATATGCAGAAATTGGAATTTTATTAGCACAGGATGTGCAGATTTTTAATTTTTTCTAGCATAGGATATGCAGAAATTGGAATTTCATTAGCACAGGATGTGCAGATTTTTAATTTTTTCTAGCATAGGATATGCAGAAATTGGAATTTTATTAGCACAAGATGTGCAGATTTTTAATTTTTTTTTGGATAGGATATGCCGATTTGGGAATTTACTAAATAGGAAGGGCGAAATTTTGGAATCTTGCTAGCACAAGTTTAGCAACACTTTTTTATTTTTCGGAATTTTAGCACAGGATGTGCAATTTTATAAATTTTACAAAAAAATTCCTGGGGGACTAGGAATAAAATTTGTTTTTCTCAGGAAGAGATTTGGATGTTAAGTACAGGATGTGCAATTTTATAAATTTTACAAAAAAATTCCTGGGGGACTAGGAATAAAATTTGTTTTTCTCAGGAAGAGATTTGGATTGTTAAGTACAGGATGTGCAATTTTTATAAATTTTACAAAAAATTCCTGGGGGACTAGGAATAAAGATTTGTTTTTCTCAGGAGAGAATTGGATTTGTGACACACAGGATGTAGTTGGTAATTTTGCGGGCATTGAGAATGCAATTATAAGGAATTTAGGATACAATCGGGCGGGCATTGATTATGCATTTGTCATAAAAATTAATACACGTTTTGTTTTGGTTGCAGGAGCAAAAAAGAAGGAGTCTGGGAAGGCAACGGAAAATCGGAACCAGGAAAGCCAGGAGGTGGGACAAAAGCTGTTCCAATCCACAAGGAGAGGGATAGCGAGGCTGGCAAGCTATGCAAAATCGCAGGAGGCGACCACAGCATCCCGGGATGGGATACTACTGCGAAGCGACAGGCTGTTGCAACTTTGGGAGAAGGCCAACGACCAGTTCCGATCCCTGGTAGAAACCGCAGAGGAGGAATCTCTGACGGTATTGGAGGGATTGATGGAAATAGCCGAAACGGAATATTATGAGACAGCCGAAATCTTACGCCAGCATTTGCATAAAACAGCCAAGGATGGCCAGGATACAGCAGGAGCTACCACAGGCAGTGGAAATGGAAATACCCCGCAGGTCAATGTAAGCCTTACTCTGCCAGTGCAGCAGCATGACCTGAGGCCTACATGGGGGAAATTTGGAGGAGCTCTGTCTGACTGGTTGAGTTTCAGAGACAGGTTCAAGGCTGCCATCCATGACAACCCGGAGGTGTCTACGGCATACAAATACTCGTATTTGAGGAATTCGTTGTCAGGAGACGCGGAGAAAGCTCTAGGACAGAGCAATTTGGCCGAAGGAAGCTATCAGGAAGCGTGGGAACGCCTCAACCAGCTATACCACAAGCCATATCATATTGCGAAAGAGCAAGTAAATAAATTCAACAGGCTGCCGTTTTTATCAGGAAGACCTACGGCCAAGGACCTCCAAAAGATGTCAAACGACACTTATGAGGTCATCCGACAACTAAAGGCCCTGGAGGTTCCGGTAGAACACTGGGGGTTACTGTTTGTGTTCGGTCTACACGAAAGATTGGATCCGGACACGAAAAGGCAGTGGGAGCTGCAACGATCCTCGGAGGCACCGGAAGTGACCGAGATGTTAAATTTCTTGGATAAACAAGCAGGATCGCTTGAAGATACCAGGATGGTAAGGGCTGCAGGAGCACCCGTGGCAGGACAGCCACCATGGATAGGAAATCCAAGGAGAGCAGGAGTGCCAAATTCGACGGCACCAGTGGTGAGGACACCGTGTGAGGCATGTGGTGTCGAAGCCCATGGGCTGTACCATTGCCAGGAATTCTTGTCACTGAGTCTTGCGGCACGTAAGAGTTTTATACTACGGAGAAGGTTATGTCCAAATTGCCTCAAAAAGGGGCATAGCAAAGAGTATTGTACGGCCATACAATGCCGGCGATTACCGTGCCAGGGGGACCCGAGACACAATAGTGTTCTTTGTCCATTCAAACAACCGGAGCCGAATATATTTACACTGAGGGCACCGACTAGGCAGAACGGTAACCCTCAGGTGAAAAACAGGAGTAAATGACTAGGCCAGGAAGGTCTAAGGAAACGAAAGCTGGAGGACCAGGGCAAGGAGTGCCAAAGAGTAATAAGCAAAAAATTAAAATTTGAAGAAAATAAAAATAAAAAGAGTAATTTTGAAACATATACCAGGGATTTTCAATTGTCTGTAGGTCAGAAAGTTTCGTTTATGCCAACTCTATTAGTGAGGATGGTGGGGGAAAATTATAATATCGGACCTATAAGAGGGTTCTTAGATACGGGGTCACAACCAAATGTGGTAAGTCATAATATAGTAGAGGAATACAAATTGACGGTTTATTCCACAAAACAAAGAGCGGTTGGTATAGACGGAGAACCGTTTATTATAAAGCAATGGACAAAGGCAATTGTACTACCATGGTACGATTCGGAGATGCAGGAGCATACGGAGGAAATATTTTGGGTTCTTCCGAAAGAAAGTAGGTGGAAACCAATAATGCCATCAGCAACATTGGACGTGTTGAGAATGCCAATCCCAACCAATGGACTTCCGTTAGCCGATCCCACATTTTACAAACCGGATTTTACCTATATGCTATTCGGTGTCGGATTTTTTGCAAAAATAGTCATGTCAGTGATTCAAAGAAACATTGATGGTACTACTTTAATGGAGACAACACTAGGAATTGTTGTATTTGGAGAACAAGGAGAGGAAGGAGATGAGACAACTGGACAACCAATCTCATGTATCCAATATAAGGAAGAGGATCAGCTAGACAAATTATTGCAACGGCTATGGCAACAAGACCAAATAGGAACAGGTAGTAAATATTCGGAAGAAGAAGCATTGGTGGAAAAGCATTTCAAAGAAACGCATAGGAGAGACGAATCAGGAAGATTCATTATAAAAATACCAATAAAAACGGAAATAAAAGAACTAGGAAGTTCCCGAGAAATATCGTTGAGACGCTTTTTCTATTTAGAGAAACGGTTGGAAAAGCATCCGGAGATGCGAAAAATCTACATAGAAAAAATGAGAGAGGAGATACAGTTAGGGCATTTAGCAGAAGCTACGGAAAGGCCAAAGCAAGGAGAAATGGTGTATTATATACCACACCATTGCATACCCAAGGATAATAGAATCGTTTACGACGCTAGTTGTAAAACGGATAATGGAATATCGCTAAACGACATTCAAATGCTAGGACCAAAGCTGCAGAAGGACCTGCATGAAACAATAATGCGTTTCAGGAGACACAGGATCGCAATATATGCGGATATACGGAAAATGTTTAATCAAGTTAAACTCGCTAAGGAGCAATGGAATTTGCAAAGGCTGTTTTGGAGAGAGGACTCAAACCAAAAACTAAAGGAATATTGGCTCACAGTAGTCACCTTTGGACTAACAGCATCACCATTTGTCGCTGTTAGAGCAGTGATAGAAACTGCCAGGCTGGCAAAGGAAAATTATCCAAAAGCAGCAAAAGCAATAGAAGAGGACTTCTACATGGATGACTGTACAACAGGAGCTCATACAGTCAAGGCAGCAATCAAATTAGCAAAAGAAATCGACACAATATTAAAAGGAGCTAAATTTGAGTTGAGGAAGTGGAAATCAAACAGCAAAGCTGTAATACAAGCTATGGATTCGGAGTCAGAAAAAACATTGTTGTTTTCTGAGGGGGAAGGGACAACCATTCTAGGACTGAAATGGTTGATAGAAGAGGACAAATTTACCTTCATGGTGAAAAATCCCAAGTTTGACGGAATGATAACAAAAAGGAAAATAGTGAGCCATGTAGCTCAATTGTATGATCCGAACGGTTATATATCACCTGTAACGATCATAGGGAAGATATTAATCCAGGACATATGGAGATCAAAGATTGATTGGGATGATAGGCCAGCGACTGAAATAGAACGTCGATGGTCGGAATTTTGGGATTCTATCAGCTACTTGGAAAATTTCAAAATAGATAGATGGCTAGGCTCGGGGGGAAGCACAAGTATACAGGTCCATGGGTTTTCGGACAGCAGTGAGGCAGCATTAGGTGCGGTCGTATATTTGAGAGCGAATTATGGAAATGGAGTTATAACAAGCAAACTCTTAACGTCAAAGACAAGGGTGGCACCTTTGAAAATGGTGACCATCCCGCGTTTGGAGTTATCAGCAGCGGAGCTGCTATCAAGGATGATAAAGGAGATTATGGATTCAATGGAATGGGAAGTTACAGAATATGTGTTATGGATTGATTCAAGCCCAGCATTTTACTGGATAAGGAAAGAAACAAGGGATTTAAGAACATATGTTGCGAATAGAGTAGCATCTATCCAATCAAATACGGAAATAAGAAATTGGCGCCACATAGATGGTAAGGAGAACCCAGCAGATTTGCTGACAAGGGGGATGTTACCAAAGGAATTGGTAGGCAACAATTTATGGCTTCACGGACCTAGTTGGATAATAAAGGAAGAGCAGGATTGGCCAAAGAGTGGGATAATGGAAGGGATTAACAAGGAGATGGAACACGAAATGAAAATACATTCAATTTCGGAATTTAAGGAACCAATAAGCATTGGCCTCGGGAGAGGAAAGGGTAAAGTACCACTATTGGAATATGCAAGCAAACTGGAGAAGGCGGTGAACATCGTTAGTTATGTAAACCGATTTATAAACAATTGGATTGAAAACAGGAGGAACCTGAGACCAAAGAGAAAAAGGAGAAAGGGGCCACAGGAAATTATGCCACCAACAAGAGAGGAGAAGGCGGGAGCCACGGAATATCTAATACAAATTAGTCAACAGGAATATTATAATCGGGAGATTACGGCACTAAAAGCGGGAAAAGCACTTCCGGAGAAGAGCAAAATAATAAGCTTAAAGCCGATATTGGATAAAAATAATATCTTGCGAGTAGGGGGAAGGTTAGGTAGGTCAGAAATCGATTACGAGATGAAACATCCGGCAATTGTAGCAAACGGATCAAACTTAGCGGGATTGCTAATGGAATATGCACACAGGAGTACAGAACATGGAGGGATCCAAGTCATGATGCAATTCATCAGACAACAATATTGGATACCGAAACTCAGGAATGGGTTAAGGAATTACATCCACAAATGCGTGGTTTGCGTGCGATTAAATGCACGAATGGAGGGACAACTGATGGCGGAACTACCATCAGAAAGAGTCCAGGTTGGGAAACCATTTTTATCTACGGGAGTAGACTATGCAGGGCCATTCCAATTAAGGAAAAATAAGGGACAAGGGGAGAAATGGTGGGTCGCAATATTTGTTTGTCTAAAGACTAGAGCAATACATATTGAGCCTGTCACAGATTTATCTTCTAGAGCTTTCATAGCTACATATGAAAGGTTCATTGCCAGGAGGGGAAGATGTGAAAAAATGTTTAGCGACAACGGAACGGCTTTCGTTGGCGCATCCAAAGAATTAAATAAAGCATTAAGAATCTTTTCAGATAAGGACATGTTAGATCATTTGCACCGGAAGGGTACTGACTGGAGATTTATGACCCCCGCCGCCCCGCATCAAGGAGGGATCTATGAAGCGGCGGTGAAATCTATGAAGTTCCACCTAAGGAGAATCATGGGGCAAAAGATGTTGCCACCGGAAGAATTTAGAACACTCCTCACTCAAATAGAAGCCATTCTCAATTCCAGGCCTCTTCACCCATTGAGTGAGGACCCGATGGACATTCAGGCGTTAACGCCGGGACATTTTTTGGTAGGTGAACCGTTAATTTTACCCCTTCCTTTCAGATTAGACGATCGTTCGGATGCAGTAGGAACTGCTCTGTGGAAGGAACGGCAAAGGATGATACAGCATTTTTGGGTACGATGGCAATCAGAATACCTCACAACCTTGCAGGAGCGGAAAAAATGGAGAAAGGAAAAGGAGAATATTAAAGTAGGACAACTGGTGGTACTCCGGAGTGAGAACTTCCCGCCTACGAGCTGGGCCATGGCTCGAGTATGTGAGTTGCTACCTAGCCAGGACGGCTTGGTACGCAATGTCATTGTACAAACGGCCACTAATAAACTCAGGAGACCTGTGCAAAAGCTATGCATCCTGCCCATGGAAATGAAATAGAATTTTTTAACAAACTGTAATGATATTAAAAAACCATGTTTTTTGCCGGGACTGTTACGTATGGCAACACTGGCCATACGTATAGTGCTTTTCAATCAACATTTTTTAGCTTTGTATAAGAAAAAGTTCAGTTCACTCTCGACTATTAATATGAGAGGTCT